>CAAKHB010000349.1:26671-38374 GCA_901007665.1 Aeoliscus strigatus | reverse complement strand
ATGTATGTGTGTGTGTGTGTGTGTGTGTGTGTGTGTGTGTGTGTGTGTGTGTGTGTGTGTGTGTGTGTGTGTGTGTGTGTGTGTGTGTGTGTGTGTGTGTGTGTGTGTGTGTGTGTGTGTGTGTGTTACAATCACACACACGTGTGCAAAAGCATCTCATGTTGCCTTTAAGGTGGTTTGGTTTTTAAAAAGGTTCCCTGGACAAACACAGAACCAACTTGACTCCATTTCCCATCAGCTATTTCACCTGCGAGTTCAAACTAGTGAACTGATCCTCTTTGGTTTTTGTTAAACTGTAAAAAACAATGCACGTATGAATTCACATTCAATGCGTGAAACATCCAAACCTGACAACTTTGAAGGACATTTTACCAATCTCATATACATTCACGTTCTAAGATGAACTAATATGGCACAGCAGCTTCAAGCCCAGCCACAGGAGTCAGGGTGAGAAGGGATGTTTCAGCTGATTCTGTCATTTAGTCAAGGCCATCAGAGTATTCCATGTGCTAGTTGTCACTGTGTGATGCAAAGATGCACTTTACAGTAAACACAGGAGAAGTGATTGCACTGCAGCACCTGATGCTCTCTGTTGGGTTTGAATCAGTCTGAAGTTTCTGTGCATTCATTACATTGTATATATATTGTAGATGACAAAGCCAACATTCGAGATTTGAATACAACTGTGCGGAACATCTTCATCTGCAGAATCCAATGACTGAAGGTTTCGCCTCCGTCTGCCCTGTTGTCCTATATCTGTTTTAGACACCTCTGTCAGTGTTCTTTCTTCTGTGCAGCAGACATCAGCCAATCAATCACTGACCCACAGCAGGAAGGATAACAGAGCATCACTTTATGTGAGCGAGGCCTCTGACCGCCTCCTGCATGGCATCAACATTTAATGATCTAACCTGGATGGATTTGACTGCAGCTTGGTTTCCAGACCGTGCCCTCATACTTCTCCCTGGGTGTGTGGATAATTAGCACATAACACTGATGGAAAATCTATTTTTGTCTCAATCCACTGAAAGATTAAGGGTGTTATTAATGGATGTATATATAAAATTCATGAGGAAATGAACGATGGAAGCTTGGAAGGAGGCGACAGTGACCGAGATGAAAGGCTAATAATAGAGATACGGGAGAGACTGATGGACGGTTGAGACTTAGTGGATTAAGGCTTTATTATTCAATGAGCTCATGTCTGCAACCCCTCTGACACTGATGCTTCGAGGTTCCTGCAGGATTGGTGGTTACTCATAGACCCTGCAGGCGTGATGGGGAGAGTTGCTCTCAGGTTCATGAGGGAAAAGTGGCCTGGGGCCAGCTGAATGAGGAGCCAGCAGAGTGCTTGGAAGGGGTGGGCACAGGTGGACCTGGGTGAAGTGTATTTGCTGGTGAAACAAGCAGCTCTCTGGCTTGTTCTCTGAAACTGTGCTGCATAATGATGTACCTTTACTGACCGGGGATGGGGGAATTTGAGTTGACACGGCAGGACAAGGTTAGATATAGCAAAAAAAAGAAGTTAAAAAAAACAAAACGAACATGGAAGCATACAGTAAGTAGATAAATAAATGTGCTCTGGAACTGCTGTAGGTAGCAGAGGCTACTGTCTGTAACATGTATGTAAGTTCATATCTGTTGTTTTTGTAGAATTCTACCAACAGACAGATAAAACAAACCGGTATCGGCATGAACACAGACCTTCCTGGTAAATGTTATTCATTAATGTGAACATGACAAACACTGCTGACATATTACGTACATGTTGAGTTTTTATCAGAAGGTCAAATGCCTTTGTGTTCAGTGCGGGCAGACGTGTGTGCGTGCTAACATGGTTACACTGTAAACAGTCGTCTCTCCAAAGCCTCAACAGTTTATGCTGAACATATTTTTACTCGCAAATTCTGCTGAGTGTTGATTTGGATCCTGGAACACCTCGCCTGACATTTTCCAGTGAAGCTTAGCTGTGCTGCGAGAGCTGGTGTGATATGTTGTGTGTCAACAAACATATTCCCGGCGTGCATCAAGCCAATCTGACTGTGAAGGTCCAACCCCTGATGTCCACAGACACTTGTTCTACCAACATCGGTCTCATGATGAACTATCTAGCACCTCACCAGGGAAACATGGAGACCAGCTGTAAGAATTTAGTTTGAACTCATACTGTCAAACTCATTGTGTGTATCATGTATTTCATAATGTTTTGATTACAAATCTACTGTTGTAGGAGAAGAGAAGGCTGTGATTGTTAGTGGGGTGAAAAACATCTTCACATCCCAATTGAACTTTAATTTGCTGGCTGATTTTTTTAGGACAGTGGCACGGAAAAGTGACTGTCAGTCATTTTTTGTTTTGTTGGTGAGGTTTTTATCTTGATGGCTCAATATGGTGGAGGATCAGAGGTTGACCTGTCTCGTCACGGCTGTCGCAGTGCTGGTGTACTGCTTTTGTCTGTGGGACTCCGGTTTTCAGAGTGTGACTTTTCAGACTTTTCTTGTCATGTGGTCAAAAACACAGTCAGGTGCTGGTCTGAAGGGACTTGCAGCTGTCTGCTGTGGGAACAAACTCGTACTCTGAGATTTTGCATGGGAGCTTGTCCACTTAAATAGATCAAACTCGACTGAGGGTGACGCCGCTGCTTGTCCAGGGGGGTGGGGGTGGGGGTTCTTCTCTCTCTCCAGGTTTCTGTTCATGTGATTTCAACAAGATGGCACACAGTAAATAAACAAGTTGGAAAAATACAAACTATTTCTCATGAGAACATATTCAGTAGGTATCTTACTGTAGGTAGGTAACTTAATGTCTTTCAACATCACAATCTGTTGTTTCTACAGAAACCTCCCTCTCATGTCAGTTGGATAGTTAGCAGTGACAATGCCAATAGTCAGATTTTTTCACATCATGGAAACGTTCCATGCAGATTTATGGGATTAAATGGGAATTAACGTGGAATATAATTGAGGGTTGGCCCTGAACAGGGATTTCAAATATAGGTGGGGAAAATATCTTTTACCATAATCTACTCTAAAGTAATGAGATTTGATGAAAGCACACTCAAATGTACATAGCTCACGACTTACTGCAGGTTGCCTGAGGCCACGCCCCCCCACCTCCACCTGCACTGCGCTTCCTCCATCACGTGCACATTTTATGACGTTTAGTGACATTTGACATGATGTTTTGATGATATTATGGTGTAAATATATTTGACATGTGAGGTAATACTGTTTAACTTCCTCAAAGGAATAGAAGGCGTAGAAGCCATGAGACAGCACCCAGTGTGCCAGCACATTCCGACCTGCTACCAGTGCAACAAGCTCTTCTCGGGGGCACCTCACACATTCCCTGCTTTTTACTGATGTTCCCTTCATTACACATTCAAGTCACTAATGTTCTCTGTGTCAATCCCACTTTTACAGCCTGACAGCGTCATTGTGCGTTGTACTTGTAGTGTGTCAAATGTTCAAGAGCCTGTTTTTGAGTCATCCTGATCTTCTTCAGGTTCCCAGTCCGCCGTGGGATGTTAACAAACTGGTGGCGCGTTGAGGCTGAAGGAGCATGGTGAAACACCAACCCTTACAGGTCTATGAGAAGCAGGTCTTTGTGTCCTTCGTCACCGGCATCTATGGTTGCCGTTGGAAACGCTACCAGCGTTCACAAGATGACAGCTCCAGGGTAAGATAACACTGATATGACTTCATGAACGAATGAAAAACTGCAAGAACTTACAGAGAGTCGATTAATCTTCATGTGTTGCCACGGTAGATGCACGTCTTTCTCGATTTGCTTCGCCTGGATGATCAAATCATATATAGCGTATAAGTAGACTTTTTTTTTTTAATGGAATAAATTAATTGTCCTTGCCAAGCTATGCAGAAACTTTTACTAGTGGTCAGTCCCACTGCTTGTAATCATTGTTTCTGAAACCATTTCCACACCTATGTGAATGACAGTATGTGGTTTGGGTAAGATCACATAAGCCTCTGGTTCCAAAGGTTTATATATAAATCATATGAGTTTCAAGACTTCGGTCGGAATACGTCAGAGCTTCTAGGTCACCTTGACACCTTCAACAGGGTTTTTGATGCTTTGCACTGTACACATTTTTTGGAGCCACTGCTATGTCAGTCATAGAATGAAGAGCTTCATTCTGGATTGAACCATAATCACAAAACTTCCTGAGGCAAAGAGTTCAACGCAGAGCCAAACTACAAAGACAAATCTTAAGATTTTAACCTTTTCCAATACATTACTTAGATAAACTATAAAGATGTTTTAAGTCCTTCAGAAAGCTCCCAAGGGAATAAAAAATTGTAAGGGGCTTAAGAAAATAGTGGAGCAGCACCGAGGTATATGTATAGATTTATTCATTTAATAAAGAATATGTTAAACACACATGAAAATAGCAACCATCAGCATGTTACCAAGCGTAGTGGGAAAATGGTTTTATTAATTCGACAGATGTCCTGGCTCTGTCACAGGCAGAGCCAGACACCAGCTGTGTTGAACACCCACTGTGGACGGCCACAGCTACTCCTGCTGGACGTCTTCCTGATAACAAAGAGCCAGTGGCTCGGCCACAAATGAGGCCATTTACTGACTGTGTGAAGAGGGCGCTGATGGTGTGTTGGTAAGAGTAAAAGAGAGGCTCAGCTGGGTGATCTCACACACACAGCACAGGCACACAAGGAGTGAGGCCAGTATTCCTGCAATGAACGACTCACTGATTTAAACCCAACACACAGTCAGAACTTTGTTCCTTTGTCTGTCTCTGTTGATCTTGGATGAAATACATATCGGTCACTTGTGAATCCCAACTAGCTCTCATATAACAAGATATATTTCACTGGAAGAGTTGACAATAACGTTGACTTTGAGAGCTGGTGATGCACGGTACCACCAGATATCTAACACTCCATCAGCTAGTTGTAGTACTTGAGACTGGTCTTGGTCTTAAGACCCCATTTCCTGTCTTGTTGCCTCGAGCTCCTGGTCTTGGTCTTGCCTCTGGCTCTGATTAGGTCCAGTTGACTACAACACCACCAGCAGCCACACCTAAATCAATTTCCGGTGCGCTTACTGTTGCAACTGGTAGAGGGCGGTCACTGTATGTACTTTGTGCACCAGAAGCGAGAATTGCCACTCCACGTATTACTTACATGAAACTTTAGTAGATACCGGAAAACAGGATTTCCATCAACACTTCCTTCACCAAGGCGATTTTCTCAGTCAAGGATTACTTAACCTGTCAGTCCCAACCTCTTTCTGACCTTACACCTGAAACCATAATCTGAAGCTACACAGCTGGTCTCTGTGAGACATGTCTGAGGACAGACAGGGTCCGCTGGAATTCACGCCTCAACTGTGGTGTTCATAAAAGTGAAGCTAAACCAAGTGAAGCTATTAAACCAATTAAAATAGCCCTTTATCAAATGCTCTGTTGTCATGTTTTGACTGGCTGTGACTTGTTAGATACGGAGATACATATCGTACATACGATATGTTTTGACTCATCCGTTCAGTCATTTGTTTACTAACCTGCACATGCATCATTATCTCCCAGCCTGTCATATAAGCCTCTGGAAATGGTGAGTCCAAGCACGCTGTGCTGCAAAGCTGATCAATGCTCAACAGGATCCGTTTGCTGGCCTATCATGGCCTTCACCTCCTCTCCCATGGCATTAGCTCCTGATCCTGTTAACTACTGAAGGAACGAGTCCTTGAGTGTTGCTCACGCTCTCCTTTGTACCTTTGCCCCACATGATAAACCAGAAGATGTTCTGTAACAGAAAGGGCTTAGACTGTACTTCCAAATGGGTCAGACATTCCACCATTTCAAATGAAGTTGTTTTGTTTTGACTTTGTCAGCCAGTAAGCTGCTCTGGTTACCATCCCTCTCTGTTCAGACTTAATGACACAGACAAGAGTAGCTGGGTTTGATCTAATAATTGTGATTTCTACATTTATCCGACATTCTGTGCAACCTGTACTGCCTTACTGCCTGTACTTAAATGTGGGAAATCTGAAAAGACGTTTTTTTTTTCAGTGGGAGTGTACGTGGTTCGTCATCTTGTGCACTTCATTCCTTCTGCTTCTCTTCTGGGCCTACTTCTGGTTGGTGGCTCAAAATGACTTTAACGAGTTCAACTGGTGAGTTCGTGAAGGCGCTAGAGGAGTGTGTGGCAGGAAGTGAGCAGGTGTTTGCTGAACGTACAGAGATTTTTTTTTTCCAACCTTGACCTTCTCACACTCCAGGTCTGTGTACAACCGCTCTGGACAATGGCGGGATGAGACGATCCCCATCCTGGCCTCCACCACTGTTTGCTTCAGTTACATTACATTCTTAATGGTAAAAATGAATATTGGACATTCTTGTTGTCCAGTAAAGGTCTATATCACTGTCTCTGGCTTCTTTCTCAGATCTTAGCTCTTTTCCACATATCCTTGGGCCAGCAGCTGAACCTCTACTGGGTTCACAAGGTGCTGTGAGTTACATTCTCAGTGGATCTTAGTAGAAGTCCACAGAAAACTTTGAAATATGTTCATCGTTGTGTGCCTCTCCTCCACAGATCGGAGTGTTGGCTACGCTGGCCACAACTATCTCAGGTGTCGTCTCCGTCGATGACATATGGGGAGACGAGTGGGACATCCTGCTTGTGTCGCTGCAGGTTGGTTTGGAATCAAAACAACATGAGAAATAGTTGACCTTGTGATTCATTCTTCTCTTATATTCTCACCTTTGGTTCTGTGTGGTTTGTGTTTCTGTTTATGATATGTAACTTTAAATATCCTTTAATATCCAACCCTTCTGTCTTTTTTTCCCGTGTCAAACACTGACAAAGAGCACGGATCACACCACTCGTCTCCTTCACAAACTCAACGTTTGGACGATGTGTGCTTGTGTTTTCATTTCAGTCCACGGCACCATTCCTGCACATTGGAGCCCTGACTACCGTCACAGCTTTAAGCTGGTTAGTAGCTGGATATGTGGTGCGCAGGGAACGATCCAGTAAGTGTGTAATGAACATAATGAACATAGGACGAATCCGACAAAAGCAGCATTTGACTTTTTATCTACCCAGTTAATCAGTTGGGACACCCGTCCAGTGGTTGTCTTTATATTTGACACGTATGCAATCTCAAGACTCTGTTGTATTTCTACTATTCTCCTGACGGAGGTGTTTCATATGTCTTCCCTGTAACTGTTCAAATCTTCCTGCGTTTAGCTGATTGTTGTTACGTCTTAGGAAGCTCCAATCCTCGGCTCTAAACAGATTAACAACTCTTCCAGCAAACACAGATGAAAGCTCTTTGACTAGATGCCTTGATGTTGACTCAGGTGTTTCTTAAAACCTCTTACTCCACCATCGTAGATTTCCAGTTGATGGTAATGCTGAGCTACATGATCATCCTCCTCGCTCTCTACTTGGCACCGCTCACGTTCACTTGTCCCTGCATCATCGACTGCAATGACCTCAAACCTCGACCAAACATTATCGGGCGCCGGGGAGCTCCGATGGTGAGTTGGTGCTCTGCCAGCCTCTCTGCCTGATCCAGTTAACTGTTCAGGGGATGTGTGGTTCTGTAGAGAAATCAGCACTCTGCCAAGAACTATCAGGTGTTTATCAGTGGATGTTGGAAAAAATCACAATTGACCGAAACTACCACTGAAAAGGTTTCCATGACATATGAGGCAAATTTTTCTTTGAAAAGTGTGTGCTGACAGATACATGGAGTTTTGATGTGGCTGCATTGTGTCGTCCACAGCAGAGTGGTTTACTAGTGTTTGTACATGCAGGTAGTTGGTTTTAGTTTTTGATGATATTAACCTGAAAAGATTTAGGTTTTAGATAGAAGTAGCAAACTAAATGCTCTATCTCATCAGTTAAAATCTATACAATTAGTACTAATTAACAGATTACTAATGATAATAAAGTTTTTTTTAAGTCATAACTGCATACTAGCATACTAGATCAGACCATATGTTGTCTACACACACAGACTGTGTAAAGACAAGCTTTCAATCGTCCAACTCCACACGTGTTGATGTGTAAATATTGTGTATATTTATTTGTATTATTTGATGTATATTTTATTTATATGAACGTATCTTTATTTACGTCCGGGCTGCAGCTGGCTCCAGAGAACACAATCGTGTCCTTCCACAGAGCTCTGCAGCAAGGAGCCAGCTCCCTGGAGGCCGACGTCACCCTCAGGTGATTAACCCCACATCACCAACTGATTTACTTACATTTCATGAAGTTGTGTAACAGCAGAGATTCGCTTTTTGGATCATTTATTGCATGAAATGTCTGTGCACTTTTTCTGCCTGCTTCTCCCAGTCTGGACGGAGTTCCCTTTCTCATGCGAGACCGCACCCTGAGACGCACCACAGACGTTGGTAAGGTTTTTCCAGCCAGACAGCATGAAGACGCTTGTTTCTTCAACTGGACCGAGATACGCTCCCTGAACGCAGGCCAGTGGTTTCTGGAGGTATTTTATTCAATTTTCTCCTGCAGATGAACTTTTTTTCTCTTCAATAAAATATTTTCAGGTGGATTTTGAATATGAAAAAAATAATTACACACAGTAACACAGTGAGGTGACGTGAGCCTTTTGATAATCATGATCATTGTTAAGTATTACAATGTTGTTCTTGAAAACAACATCAGAGAAATTACACAGCCAAAAACAAACAAACCAGAAATACAAAGAAATCAGCTGGAAATGCATTTGTCGTGCATGTAATTCCACCAACTGCATTTCTACAACAACACAAATGAACATCACTCATTCTCCTCCATGTCAGTGTCTGCTGTGTGTTGCTCTCCTCCGTCTCCAGAGGGACCCCTACTGGACAGTAGAAACACTGACGGCGAGGGATCGCACCCGAATCGGCAACCAGACCGTTTGCAGCCTGGTGGAGATGCTTCGCCTGGCGGCCAGAGCTAACAGCTCTGCACTGCTCAACATCCGCAGGCCTCCACCTGACCACCCGCGCCACAGGAGCTGGTTCATGGACACAATGTGGGCCGTGCAGAGAGCAGGGATCTCTCAGAAGAGGGTGAGGACTGTAGGTCCCTCCATAATTGTCTATTCATCATTTGAATTGCTTTGAATTTGAATAATTTCTCAATAATTTCTCACAAGCATCAAGTTTGTATTGTTTAAAACCTATAACCATTGTTTCCTTATTATATATATTTGTGCCAGGTGACTTGGACGCCGGACACGGACAGGGGAAGGGTACGGGGCTTTCAGCAAACCACCAACGAGAAGCTGTCAGTAGCTGAGATGAAGCAGAGAGGAGTAACAAGCCTGACCCTCCATTACAGCAAAGCCAGCCACAAAGACATCCAGTAAGAGTCTGAACACATACACACACACACACACACACACACACACACACAATTAAACAAATGATGGCAAAAGCATAAAATCCATAAATAGGCTCAAATAGTCTTTTTATATGTATTTGTATTCTTGTATTTTTGTTTTGTTTTTGCTGCTTCTAACTGTGAATTTCAACTTCAACATCTTATCATGTATATTTAATTTAAAGCGAATCAATGCCAATGGATCTAGAGTTTCTAGAAGTTTTGTTGGCCACAGTGACGAGTATTTCTCTTCCCTCAGAGAGTATTTGGCCAACAATGTGAGTGTGACTGTGTACCCAGTGAACGAGCCCTGGCTCTACTCGGTCCTGTGGTGTAGCGGGGTGCCTTCTGTGTCCTCTGATGCCCCTCAAGTCCTCCGAAAGGTGCCTTACCCCATCTGGCTCATGGTAAACAACTCTCTGGCAACACACGTATACACACAGGCAAGGTCACACAGTCAGATGGGGGTGGGGGGGGGCAGCAGGAGACAGGACCAAGACTGACGAGGGCCCAGCAGGTCTTGAGGGCACAGATATATGAGGGGGCGAGGGTGTTTGAGAACAACAGGACCAGTCAGTCTCTTCAGGGGATGTGCAGGCTGACAGCGCCCTCTAGAGGCACTGCTGAAAACTATTTCACCTCTTTCTCTTTCAGAGCCAGAGTGCTTATGACTTCATCTGGATCACCTCAAACCTAGTCTCCCTTGCCATAATCATAGGGATTTTCTGTTTTCAGAAGTAAGTAACCATTTATATTCCTTAAAGGGCCATTAAACTCAAATAAGAGAATTTCTTCTGACTTTCTTCACATGCTCTGAAGATATCTGTATTTCTTGTGATGTCAACCTGACTGACTGAAGTGTATAAACTCAATATGACCTTTGTATTCAAGAAACAATGTCCCTTTTTTGTAGGATATTGAAGAGGAACCATAAAATCTGAATAGGGAATCTAGCAGATGTATATTAGTACATGTTGACACATATAAATTGATATTTAGTACATGTTGACACATATAAGTTCAAATGTAAGTGTGCTGAAGGTGCAAAGGTTATCGTCGGTCTCTGAGCCTAAGGGGACCCGACTGAGCGTCAGCCTCACTCAGTCTGCTGTGTGTGCTCTGACTGTTCACTCTGCTCTTTTCTTTCCTCCCCCTCCCCTTCTGTCCTTTGTCTTCTCAATGTTTCCATGTTCACCTCCACACTATAACCTCTTATTGTCTTCCTGTCCTCTCTGTGTCTCCTTCTTCTTTGACATCCTTATTGTATCTCGTGCTCTGCCTGATCTGCATGCAACCTTCCTCCGCTGCCCCCTGGCATCTGTCAGCTATCATATGATCAGGTAACGTCTGCGGCCGCCTTGGCCTTTGTTTCTGCCTCCTTGTCTGTCCTCTGTGCTTTTTCTGCCCGACACCCCAATGTCTTACTTTCTTTCTTTAACTACACTTTATCTGAATGTGTGTTTGTGGTCACAAAGGCAGTAATACATTACACCGTCTCTCCAGACTTCCATGGTTTGTGTGTTTGATTTGTGTGTGGGTGTGTGTGTGTTCACAACAGGTGGAGAATGAGTGGAATGCAGAACTGTAACCCAGAACAGATCATGCTGAGCGCAGTGGCGCATCGGTCCGGTCGGGACGTCAACATCATGAAGGAGAAGCTCATAGTCTCAGGTACAACTTTCACTCCATTCAGAGATCCAGGCTGAAAAGAATTTTGACTGTGCGTGTGTGCGTGTGTGCGTGTGTGCGTGTGTGCGTGTGTGCGTGTGTGCGTGTGTGCGTGTGTGCGTGTGTGCGTGCGTTCGTGCGCGTGCGCGCCCACATGGTCAAAATTATTAGCCCCCCCTTATGAAATCATATAAATACTTGCAGAGACATGGGCCATGACCTTTCCATGACCTTTCGTGTCTCTAGTTTGTGTGCGTCCACAAAAACAAAGACAACATCTGCAGAAACTCCAGTGAACATGTTTATTGGTTTGCTGAACTGAAACCAGCAAAATCAAGACCGACATATGGCCAAAATGGCCCCATCTTGTACTTCCATAACAACATTTAATCATCTGTTCCTTTTCCCATTATCACCATTTCCTGAAAACTTCATTAAAATCTGTTCATAACTTATCAAGTTATTTTGCTAACAGACAGACAGACAAAAAAACGTGCTGAGAACATAATGTCCTTGGCGGGGGTAATGTTGTTACTTCTCCATAGATCGTTATCCTCAACACACCCACTGAAATCTTCCCCATCAGAAATCTATTATATATTGTTTATGAGTGTGGGGCCCTGTCCACACGTAGTTTTCTATTGCTCTTTTGTGT
>CAAKHB010000349.1:6689-26651 GCA_901007665.1 Aeoliscus strigatus | reverse complement strand
TTTTTTTTTTTGTGTTTTTGTGTGTGTGTGTGTTTGTGATTGTGTGTGTGTGTGTGTGTCTTTTGCTCTTTTGTGTGTGTGTGTGTGTGTGTGTGTGTGTGTGTGTGTGTGTGTGTGTGTGTGTGTGTGTGTGTGTGTGTGTGTGTGTGTGTGTGTGTGTGTGTGTGTGTGTGTGTGTGTGTGTGTGTGTGTGTGTGTGTGTGTGTGTGTGTGTGTGTGTGTGTGTGTGTGTGTGTGTGTGCGTGCGTGCGTGCGTGCGTGCGTGCGTGCGTGCGTGCGTGCGTGCGTGCGTGCGTGCGTGCGTGCGTGCGCGCGCGCGCGCGCGCGCGCGTGTGTGTGTGTGTGTTTTGAGTCAGTTGAGTTCTGAGCAAAAAGCAGAGCGTTGTGTGTCTTTGTCTGACGTCTGTGTAATAAAGATACAATAGAAGCGTGTTGGTACACAAACAGGAAGCTGAAGCCACTTTCATCGAAGCAAAACAGAAGAAGTGAATTAGAATGACTTGTGAAAAATGTCTCTCTTTCAGAGCTGAACAACGGACTCAGCAGCACAGAGGAGCTTTCACTTTATCCTGAGAATGGCTATGTGACATACACTCATGGAGGTCTCAGCCGCTGAGCCCATCAACGTTCTTCAGATGTGGGGATGATCTTGCTCTGTTTGAAGCAAATGAGAAGCTTGAGAGAAGCAGAGATGTTATGGAACTGAGAACCAAGTATTTTATGGCCGACCAGCTTTGTTTCTTTGACAAACTGCTCTTTTTCAGGAACGCTGGAGCTTTGTTTTATCATTCACAATGATTTTACATCTAGAATCTTCTGTTTTAGAACAGGAACTCTTTATTCTATTTTACTATTATACTGCATAAGACTGCCTGTCTCATTACTTACAACAAAATCATTTACTTTTTACCATCCTTTTTTTTTACAGATTGCATTTCTGTTAACATGGAACATCCAAACCATCAATGACTTTGTATTTGTACTTACTATGAATTAGAATAAAATGGGTTCATTAAACCTAATGCAAGATCATACTAATACAACAAATTAAGAATAGATAAAAGGTGAAATAAATCCTTGGCCAAAATTGTTTTTGTCACTCTTTTGTGGAAATGGGCTGGGTAGTGCTGTGTATTATACACTGATGTAAATATGTTTTACATGTTTTTATGGATTAAATGTTGTCATTTATTATTCTTTTGATTGATGTCCAGTTGTGTGACAGATGGTTTAGTGATGATACAAAACATATTTTGGTGCAGTTTCATAGTATCGGGGGATTGGGGACTTTGCAAATATCTGCATTGTGATGAATATTGAAATGTTTCATTTATTTTTTTCTGCCTCTCTGCTGTCATGCCATGGATTCTTTTCTTTGTAGGCATTTTAGCAGTGACAAATTTTATGTGCCTTTTTGTTTAATTGACAAAGAATATTGTAGAATATTTTTGTTTAGTATAAAAACGTGGCAGAGTTGTTGACTGATTAATAAAATGTATTTTGAATTTGTGCCTGTTTTTTACTTTTTTTGTGGACAACAAATGTAAAAGCATAATGCAGATGATAGTTTGACAGGAAATAAGGAGTCCATTCAGTGGTTCACAACTCACTGATGCTTTGATGAATCAGCTCCTCCTCTCACTCTGATTGTTAAACTACCAACTGCAGCTTCAAGTGTTTGTTTGAATACAGATGTTTTGAAAAGGAGGATGAAGAATATCGGACACAGTGGATGGAAAATTGTGAAATCTACAAACAAATCAAAGCATTACTGGTAATTTGTTCACTGATTTATGGAATATCTTTCACTGTGGTTCTCAGAGGTTAAATGAGGTAATAATTTCAGGCAGACAACAACTCCAAAGGACGACTTTAATCTTATGTGCACATAAAAAATGATTGTCTTTCAGCACTCCAGGAATTCCGAAGTAACATCCCATAATGTAACTGACAAATAGAAATGATGACATCTGTGTATTATTAATATCTGCCTTAATACAAATGGAGCAAATGTATACATTATGTGTGTTGACACAGTAGACATACAAGTATGTTATTTTGAGAAAAAGTAATATATAGTTGTGCACAGTAGAGGAGCTTTTGGAGTTGGAATAAAAACTAGCTTTTAATTTGAAGTCAGCATGTTGGGAAACGCTCATGTGGTGTCTGTCAGCAGAGCGTGTTCACAGTCAAACTGAAGGTCTGCGTCCTCTCCGCCGTCAATGGGGCTGTCGGATGGCATGTGGCAGCCAGAGTCTCTGGGGCAGCCGTTGATATCTGCCCTCATGTTCTCGCCCTCCTGATTGGACACATTCTCGGAGTGGCAATTAGCTGCGAAGAAGAGAAAGGATTTTTGGAGACTGTCGCAGAACAGCATGGATGAGCTGTCCTGTATTCTTGTGCACTAAGGCTGACTAGCACCTCAGTCTGCAGCGTTCTGAGCTGCTCTTTGGTGTGAGGCTGACATTTTTTACCTCTTTTACTCTACATCCTGGTTCAGTGAATATCAGTCCATCTAAAATGTTATGTCAGCTGTCTCTTTTGCTTTTTTGAAGTATCAGTGTGTCTTTCAGCTTTCATGACATTACAAAATGTGCCCACTGTCCTTGGATGACCTTTGCTGAGCTGCCATAACTCACAGCACAGTTGCTGCAGGGTCTCGATGGCGGCGAGGAGACGATGCCTGTGATCTGGATCAGTCACATTCAACTCCATCAGGTGATGCTCCTGCAGCCTCATCAAGTCATCTACTGTTTGGTAACCGTTCAGCTGCAGCGATGATGAATACTCCTGGAGAATCAAGTGGAAAAAAAATACATTGCAAAGGCAGCGTGCGAACTCTCTTGGATGGAACATGAAGATTACATTGGAAAATACCTGCAAACTGAGGCGCTTCAGCACTTCATGCACAGTTGATCGACACTTGTGTCTCATTCGGTGGGTTTCTTTATGCGTCTCAGGACCTTCCTCTTTCAGCACATCCACATAGATGAACTTAAAATTTCCTATTTTATCGTTCAGCATGCCGGTCCATATTCCCATGGGGGGCTTGCTGATAATGTCAATCACATCTCCCACCTGACAAAAGTTACATTTTGGTTTGAAGGACAGATACAAGCACATGCATGTTAATTTTGTTAGCTTAGAATGCTGAGGTACACACTGACAGACACTTTTTCCCCTCTGATAATTTAATCCAGCTAGTCCTCATATTTCCTCTGTCATACCTGTATATATTTTCATTTGTGCCTTGCAATACCTTTCTTTTGCCTCAAAATCTCTACAGCTCACTAGCTCTCTTTATAATTCACGACCTCACGACTAATGCAAATACAGTATATGTCAAGTATCAAACTTCGATTTCTGACCATTTAACAATGCTGCCCTTCTAATGTCTGTGTTTTTCATTCATTTGTATCTTTGACTCCCTTTCCCTTCCTTTTCGTCTTTATTTCCCAATCAGCTCCCTGCTCCTGTGCCCTCACCTGCGTCTCGTTTGGTCTTGTTTGCCACTGATGTTTAAGTCATTTGGTTCCTTTGGTTCCTTTGGGTTGGGGTTTTCCTCTCATGGAATCTTCCATTGTAAGTTTTTATGTCTGTTTTACACTTGTTTTTAAACAAGTATGTTTTTGTGTCTTCCTACCACAATCAGTAAGATTGATTCTGAGTGTGTTTTCAACACCTTGTAATAGTTGTTTCAGTCCAGAGAAAAGTCTTGGCCTGAATAACCATGAATAACTCTTGTAAGTGTTCCTTTAGACCGTTGTCTTTTAACATTTGAGATGGCTCCATTCCATGTCTCCATGACGCGTTTACCTTGAGTTTGAGGGATTCTGTGTCGTATGGACTCGGCATGAAGTCGGTGTGGACCCTGGCTCTGCCACAGAACTGTCTGGTGAACAGTAGATCGTCCTCCAGCCTCAGACTGCCTCTATTACTGGAGCAGTCAGATCCACTGGTGACACCACCTGATCACAGCAGACAGAGGGATTCCATGAAGAGTTTACTGATCACCGTTGAGTCTACCACCTGCTTATATCTACATCATTAACAGGAATCAGTAAGTAGGCTGCAAGAGTTTCATTTCTACTGAACATGTGCGATTAAATATGCACCTATAGGCAGGGCCAGATTAACAAATTGTCGCCCCCCCCTGGGCAACATCATTCAAAGGCCCACCCCATTAAGAGTGTTAATATAATAACGTTAATTAAATGATTGGTTATCTTCTTCTCTGTGTACAACAACTACCATCCATTTTGAGGCATTAGCACCATCCGGTCATGCAAAACACGTTCCTTTTTTAAACATCAGCCAAACGCCGCCTTGATCCAAAGCCTTTGTGCCTTGATGATAGAAGCAAATTGGGAGAGGAATTATTTCAGCTCTGTTGTCTGTGAAGGTTCTCAGTCATCCAGGTCGTGGTATCTTGTTGGGTTAAATCGTAGGCAACTGGACTTCTGGTTTACTTGAAGACGTTTCGCCACTCATCTGAGAAGCTGCTTCAGTTCTGAACTGACTAGTGGGGAGTCCTGCTACTAATACTAAGTACTCACACAAAGGAGTGTGAGTTTTGGGTCACTGAGCGGTTGGAGCTGCAGGTATCTGAGTAGTTTTTGATCCTCCTGGGGAGAGATCCTAAGACTGCATTGTAAGTGTTAGCTAAATTGTGTCTTAGGGCCCCTCCCTCCTCTGTTGAGAGAGGGTTTTTCTACTTTAACAAAAATGGCTTCTTTAACTCCTCTCTCAAACCATCGGTCCTCCCTGGCCAAGATGTGAACGTTGTCATCCTCAGAGTGACCTCTGTCCTTTAAGTGAAGGTGAACTGTAGAGTCCTGTCCTGAGGAAGCAGCTCTCCTGTGTTGTGTAGCGGTTGTTTAGTTTCCCCAACAGGTCAGTGCACTCCTCACTACACTGGACAGCGTACACAACATTGTCCAGCTTGTGCCTGGGTGTCTTGTCCTTGGGGTGGACTGCTGGGTTTGAAATGTACCAGGATGTTGTCTGTTATTTCTTATTGTACCGGGGCCATTTGTAGGTATTGGGCCCCTGGACACATGCCCCGTTACCCCGCCTAAAGGGCCAGTAATGGGATCCAGAGTGCACAAGCTGCCATTGCATATTTCACAGGGTTTGATGCTTGTTTGTGGGCCTGAAGGTTCTTACTCGAGGAGCTTTGTCCACTGTTGAAGCTGTAGAGGCTCTCCAGAGAGTTACTGGATAGCTCGCGTCCTTTTGAAAGTGGTCGGGCATCACCAGTTTCCTTCGTCACCGCCTCATCTGTCTGTGCTTCTTCATTCTGCACAATGAAAATGACAAGTAGCATTTTGATGATTCACTGCAGGCATTTGGAGACAATCCAGGAGTCAGTAGGAGTCACTGTGCAGGAGCAGCTCAGTGTCTCAGTCCATGCTGAGCTCCTTTAGCAGACAAACCACTTAATCCTGTCTTGCTTTCTATACATGGTACCTTGGAGAGGTATGGTGACGTATGGAGAGCGTAATCCCCAAGTGTTCTGTTTTCTGTTTCCCAGCTTCCTGTTCCTGTACTCAGGCATGGACTCCAATGATCCACTGATACTAATTCCATCAGTTCTAGAATGTTTTTAGTGTACTGTGCACAAATACTGCGTGAGGCTCAAGGTATTTATTCATAAGTTTAACCTATTTAACTCTCTGGCATGCTTCTCTGAACAAAAGGACAAAGTCAGTCACGCAGCAGCGCTGTCAGTGTTGCCATGGATTGGTGAATCATGGCAACAGTTTTGTGATGTAATTGCTTGAACCGATTTCAACTGATTTAGCCAAAAATTCAATAATCTCTGAGTAATGTGGACATGAAGCTGTTTCCATCAAGTAGACAAATGCAAACATGGACCCGTCTGATCCACAAACATTGAACTTGGAATAAAGTGCAAAATGATAGTTTGGTTGATCGTCTGCCGTCAGACGACACAGGTGTGGGTCTGACAGCTGTGCATGCTCAGGAACAGATGTTATTTCAATCCTCATCAAATGCTGCCTGCTGAGAATGGTGTGGATTAACATCAGATGTGAGTGACTGACGTACAGTAGTGGCAGTGATGGTCTCCTCTGATGGGGTGCCAGTGTGTCTCCTGTCAGTCGGCGACAAGCCTTCGACGTCTCTGGGCCTCAGCTGAGTGGGTGAGCAGTTCAGCCACGGCTGTAGAGAGTAAACGCAGCATAAAGACGGGCTCCCAACAGCTGCTAAGGATGCTTGAGAGGTCTCCATTCCTGGATGGTGTGTAAGCAGATTGAGATTGGTTCCTCTTACCAATGAGGTTCCATTATCTTGTGGTTTCATCATGGGTGAATGCTGTCGGTGGGTGCCAAATCTCTCAAATCTGGTCAACTGTTGGGGTAAATGAGAGATTAAGCTGTGTTCATCTTGTGCCAGATGGGCAATATCTGACCACAGTGTGTGTTCCTCCTGTGACCCCCCCACAGCACAAACAGTTGGTGTTTATTCCCTGTTTATGATTTATGTTCTCAAACTGGGTCAACTGCTGGCAGACATCGGTTCTGAGGCATTCTCAAAACATGATGGCTTATTTCAGTGATGCACTATATGTATGTACTGTATATATGTGTATCTATATATATGTATGTGTGTAGAGAACAGAAATAAGCGTCCTGTTGTTGGTCATTTGTTTCTTTTCAACTGTCATTCAGCTGATGCACTGACTCTTGGATCATTTCCCAACATCGACCGTTAAACTGTGGCCAACCTGTCGAGCACTGACAGGTTGGATGGGCAAAAATAATTCTCAATTATCTTCAGTTATGAAGAACATTGTGACAACATTGCGTCTACAGAAGAAATGCTGAAAAAAGTTTACATGTTGTGTATATGATAATGAATAATATGGATTCTTTCTTTTCCCTCAAAATCCACTAAAGATAAGAGGTTAGTCATGTGACCAGTGGCACGAGGATTTCCAAGAATACCTTTTCTCTTTGACTTGATTAAAAACAACCTTTGTATTCTGCAAATTCCATACAAAAGCATCTTTGGTTATGTACAACAGGCTTTTATATCTGAATTTGTACACCTCGTGCTCCACTTAGAGACAGAACTATACTAATGTGAAGTTATTAAAGTGTCACCTGATGAGGTGAAATTACAAAGTCAGTCTTGTTTGAAGATGTGGCAAAAGAGAGAAGAAGTCAAATCAGGACCATGTGGTTATTTCACGTTACAATAAAATCTTTCCTGTCAAATATCTGAACAGGACGCTCATGTTTGCAGGAGTAGTATTTCATATCTTACTGGGTTCTGTGTGAGGTGCAGATCTGTGATGGAGCGGATCATTTGTGGAGGAGAGAAATCGGATTGTTTGCTGTCCAGCTCTTGTATCAGACTCTCAAACCGATCCCATTCCGTTGTCCGGGGTAGAGAATAGTTGCCACTGTGAAGCCACAGTTCCCGTCCAGGCTGGTGACAGATGTGATCGAAGGGAGTCCGGGGCTGTGAACAGTCCAGCGGGCGCACCAGTCCTTCGTCTGCGTCTTCATGGACCTTTGTCACCTGTTGCTGTGGCTCCTGTGGCGACTTTGCAGTTTTCGAGGATTTCTTCTCTGTTCTTTTACCCAAACCGATGCATGACAGCACAGGATTGTTGTGACCCAACATGTCTGCACAACAGAAACGTAACGTATCAATAAATGTAATAAACATTGAACAGAACAGCGTAATGACTCACTGTTATTGTCACTCTGTCCCTTCTTTGCTTGCACCAAATTCTGTAACTTCTTCATTGTTGATCGTACTGATTGTGCTGACTCATCTGCATGTTCTGCAGCCTGCAATGATAATAAAAATAGATTAAACACTAACCACATCCGGTATTGCAGGGAAAAAGTGTTTCCACGTCACAGCATTGTGACTTGTTTGTTTCTCAACCTATCAGGGACCTTCATCAACTTCTTGTGCAGCTGCAGCACTCATCAGCATGACTGAAGTCAGTTCAGGATCAGAGCCTGGGCATCAGTTCCTCTACGTTAATTGCAGTATTTCCGTCCATGTAAGTACAAATAAGCAGTTTTTTCACGACAAAACTACAGATATCAACTCCATTTGTCTGACAGACGTGGAGGCTTTTACTTTACTGTGCAGAAATTAAAACAGAACTACAATTAGAGAATTAAACAGCTTCAGGCTGTATCACTAAACTGATACATGTGGCAGTATTGTACTGTTTAAGGAAAGTATGAGTACATTTTAGTAAAGAGCGGCGTTAGTGGGGCATTGTTCAGTTGTGACGTTCTCTGTCAAACAGTAGAAATCCAGGTGTCCTAAAGAGCTTGCTGCAGGTATAAAGAGTCCTATTAAGAAGATTAGAGATGATAAAGCAGATTACAGTGTACGTGGACGTGATTTGGCTGACATACACCAATCCTTCTCTCACCTCGCACGTCTTTGTGTCGTGACACTTCCAAACATACTCACAAACCCGAAAGGCTATTTTCATTAGCAGCTTTCAGATTTATTACTTTCTAAATCAAGCAGGACGATCTGCACGTACTGATAGCATTTCATTCACGTGCACCAGCATGTGCGCCAACTCGCAGGTACGCCAGGTCTCTGGCACACGGTGTTGTGACTAGAGGATTACTAACGACTAAACTCTGCACAGCTTTACACAGTGTTGTCATTCACCATGGTCGTGTTTGGGTCCACGTGGGAATAAAAAGATCTTCCCACACAACATGTGAACAAATGACTATGAGACTTGGTTGCTTTGCTGCTTTTGAGGCCATAGCATTTATAGAAGTGTACTTTGATCATCAGTGTACATTAGTAACGTGTACCTGTAGACCTGTTGGAGTCCTTCCAGACTTCTCCTTCAGTCTGTTATCCCTGGTCCACATGCTGCTCTGACATGGAGGTTTACACATCTCTGTGGGAGCAGAGGTCAGAGAAGATTGTATCCTACTTTTCATTGCTTTGTTTACTGAAGTCCATTTGTTGAATTAAAAAATGTTGGGAGGAAGTGAGAGTGTGGATTCAGAACATTTTTATTATCCTACAAATACCCCATGACCCCAAACTGTTTATGCTAAGACTGTTGTTTATGCTAGGCGTGTTACGTTATTGCTCTAATATGGACGACAGTCAGAAGCAGTGTGGAGTGGATTTCTAAAGTCACTGTATCTCTGCTCTCACATGTGCCCTCAAAATATTTGGGGCCCTTACATGTGAATTTATGGAAACTCCCAACCTTTTACAGATAGAAGTGGCCCTCTGCGATTCTCTGTGGCTCCCTGTGGATCCCACTGCATCACCCACCCCAATCAGCTGACATATGTAGTTACCACCATTGCGTTGGTATTTATTCATTTATTTTTGTTGTGACATCCTGGTCTTCATTATTTTTTTCAGTTATTGTTATGATCTGAATGATGATTTAGTTGTATGGTTGTTTGAGACGGTTCTGTTCTCCATTTTTTTTTTAACTTTCTTTGTGAAGAGGCACAGTTGTATACTTTAGTTGTATGTTGTAGTGTAATAATGAAGAGAATGTTCAGATAAAAAAAAGTCAAAACTCTCACTTGTTTTTGATTTATTCTTGCACTGTCAATGTTATTGTCATATTTCCTTACCTCTGTCCTGTACTGTTCTTTCCAAAGATGAGTCCCTCCTGTCCGTCACAAGTGATGACCAGCAGGCATGATTCACGTCTACGTCTTTAAATGTGGAGCAGAAGAAGAAAGGGGATCGGTTTGAAACGTTACCAAGATGCTCACTGAACGCACCAAGGTACACAACAAACGCTGTTGTCTGTTTGTACTGACCTAATGTTTCATTGTCCAGCAGTGATGTTGCTACACATGACCTACAGCAGCATGACAGAGATGTTAGTTTGCTAATGGAGCACACGGTGAGGAGGGAACACAGCTCACATACCTTCTGTTGTTCCTTTTCACTTTCACTGAACTCTGGAGGCGTTCCTTGAAGAAGCAAACACACACTTAAAGCAGCGATTATCAATGGAAAAAACACTTAGTTGTTCCAGGTATTGTGATTGACCAGCTGTGTCTCTTGTACTTCATAATTTACACTGGTGCACAGGTTTGGGTGGGTCTGCACGATCAGCAAAGCAGGTTCAGTAAAATCAAACCAAATGTATTTAAAGTTTCAAATGTTTGAATTCAGATTTTTCAAGAACCTTAAATTTGGAAAATTTTTTGCGTTTTCTCATTTCATTGATTATTTTATCTTTATTATACCTGCTTTGTGGCACAGGCCCCTGGTTCATTTCCAGTCACAGAGAACCAGGATGCCCCAGGGAACCTGCAGCAACTTGGATGGACACTAAGAACGCACCTCTGCTGATAGTGGAGTTGAAAATATCAGCTGTTTTTTGTGGAAACTCCGAAGATGTAAATTGGTTAGAATGTTTGGAAATACACACATACACACACACACACCTTTCAACCAGTGTCACAGATGTGACACAGCTGGACGCCTTACACCAGCCCTTAGCTCTGCTCCTACAGGCCTAGACTACATCCCACCAGTACGTAAACCCTCTGTCTGTCTCCTCCTACGCAGGTATTATCATGGCGTGAGGAGACCATATGATGCAGGAATCAATGCATCATGGGACACCACCCGCTGTTGTCCAGTTGTATCTTCTGAGGTTTCTACCCGGTTAAAAGGTACCTTAGGGCGTGGTCCTTCCTCTGGTAAAGGACAGAGGGTGTTGCACTATGCAGACTGTAAATCCCATAACGACAATGTGGTTTGTAGTTTGTGACTTTATGACTTTGGGTGGTGTCAGTATAACTGAAGTGAAAAAATGTAAACTTACACAATTAATGTTTGGATCTGAGCCGGCCCACTTACGCCTCAGAAGAGGACTGAACTGGGACTTTGGTAGCACTTCCTTCAGTGGTTGATTGGAGTAGGCTGGTTCATAAATACTTTCTGAGGAGCCGTCCTACAAGGGGAAAAAAAAAAGAAAAAAGATGAGAGTCACATTCATTAAAATGCTGCATACTGCTGGTGTCAGTATAACTTTCAGGCACGTTATGTCCCGTTGTAAAGACTCATCTCAGAAATCAATCAGTCTGACTACCAAATAAAAAAATCAATGAAAACTCTCACATAACTTCTAATCTAATGCTTTGGTTCTACGCTCATGTAATTGGTGGTTCACGTGCAG
Source organism: Aeoliscus strigatus (assembly GCA_901007665.1). Lineage (NCBI taxonomy): Eukaryota > Metazoa > Chordata > Actinopteri > Syngnathiformes > Centriscidae > Aeoliscus > Aeoliscus strigatus. The sequence continues at coordinate 15,463 of CAAKHB010000349.1, read as the reverse complement.
CCTGTCACTCACATCTGTTGAATCAATATCGAGTACACTTTACTTTTGAAGCTTCACTGAGCGGCAGGCGGCTGATCACACCCATTTAAACACATCTGATCATGTGAAAGAAAATGATGTGAAGGGATCCACAACATTTGTCAAAACTGGCCTTGGAGCTCACAACCACATGAGCTTGGCATTGAGATCTAGAGCTTCATGCCCAGCATTTAAAAAACCCTGTTTGTTAGGAATCTGATGATTGGTGAAATTTGCATACATTTAAAATTTGAAATTTCACGGATTGTAGACTATTTTAGACGACTATAAGTTTCAGTAATATTCAGAGGTGAACTGAATGCTCCGAGCACTTGAACGGATTTAGGAAAGAAAAAAATACAACAAATGACTCTGAAGTCACCATAGATTTTACTTTGGCCATCAGTTGGTTCCGGAATTAATAATTAATTGTCACGTATTGGGAGACAAAGGATGATACATTAATGATTCTGCTGGCTCCAGAAATTCCTCTGCTGAGGACATAATGTTTCCTAGTGCAGTTTCACTGGCGGTTGTCACTCAATCCCACTTTCTGGTCCTAAGAGCAGAATGAAACTGGTGGATTCACCAGATCAGTTTTTCCTTTTTAGTCTCATTTGACTTTTCACTCAGGACAAGCTTACGTTACAAGTCTTCCACTGGTAAATTAGGTTCTCACGTCCTGTTCTGTGGGATCAGCTGCTGCGTTTGTTTACTTAACAAACAAATAAGACCAACCTAAGAACCTTCACCACACGGTAGAAATTTCTTTTTATTCAGGTTTTTGACCAATAGTTTGAGTGTCTTATTTACATTTCTGGGATAAATAACTTTTTTGGTTCATTTTGAGTTCAGTGCGTCAGTGATGATATAGTTTGCATAACTATATTTAGGATTTTGCCGACAAATGCAAATAAATACAAGTAAGGCTATTTGTCCATCTATTATTAACATGAATCACCATTTGCTTACATGAGTGTTGATGGAACCACCTCCAACAAACTACAAATATTGACCATCTTTTCACAGATTAAGCATGAATTAGGACAAACTGAGCAAATTAGTAAGTAAAGTAAGTGATAACAAATGAAGTAAACCAATGTATATGAATAGCAGTAGTTGTATTGTTCAAATTGTGTTAATATATATATTGATAATGGGTATGTAGGCAGGCCTATCATATCTCCATGGGTGAGTTGCAGCGAATGCGCTGCCGTGAATATAAGCACAGCCGGGAAAAGCTGCAGCCAAAAAACTCAATGAATCTTAGAAAGAGGGAAAACTGTTCCTCCTTCCCCAGAGAATCCAATTCAGATCTTTGTCACGAACAATAACATCACAGTCTCTCCCACAGCGGTACACTGAGTTCCCTTTTGCTCACTGGCTTCTCTGCGGCTGCGAGGATTAAACAAGTTTACATGGTTGTTTTTGTTTCTTTTTTCCAAGTTTGAAACTTGACAAGCTCTGAAAATGACTCTTACCAGCGTGAAGCAGAACAGGTTCATGTTTGAGGTCTTTGCCAAAGGCTGGAGCCGAGTGATGAAACGCTGCACACCAAGGTCTCTGGACACTTTCATGCACACACAGACAGACGTGCAGCCGACACACCCTTGTGATGTAAAGGGCTCACGCAGCCCCCATGCTGTCTCCAGCCCAATGGCCTAATCCCACTTTTAAATCCCTCACATAATCCAATAGATGCAGTGAGCCATTGCTGCCCAACGCTGGTTTCAGATGGAGGCCGCCACCCGCAAAAACAAGACAATGGCAGATACACACACACACACACACACACACATAGCCTTTGTTTGTGTCTGAAATGATTATAACAACTCTAAGGGGTGAGGCAATCAGGGAGTGAGGTTAAACGTCTAGTCACGGTGCTTACGATGAAAAGGACCAATTTAAAAATGGATTTCCTGTTGTTATTCGTGCAGCTTGAGATCCATTGAGGCCACGTGTGATCTAATGTGTTTCAGGAGTCACGTTGAATCAAACGTTTGCACTGCACACTTTCTGATCAGTGAAGGAAAACTGATCTTATACTGACTGCAAATGCATTCTGTTTTGATGATGATTATCCTGAGTCCAGTCTTAGTCATTCTTCCATTGTTGTTAACATTATTATTATCAATAATATGTTTATATATGGATGGAGCATTATCATTGTTGAAAAATGAATTAAAAAGGGGAAACTGTGTGCAAACAGTGATGGAGCATTCCCAACGGAATTGTGAAATTGACTTAATCTCAGTGTATTAAAGACACATGAGGCTTTTCATAGTGACAGCACCTGTAAATCTGTAGATATAAACCTTTTATTACCGTCATTTCTTCCCATCTGCTGCATGGATAAAGATCAGGTTATCGTCCTAAATATTCAGGTTCCAGTTCTTCTTCTCGCCAGGCAGCGTCTATAAATAACACCATACAAACATTCTTCATGTCAGGCTGAATGTTAATCTCCTCCTGAACCCCCTCCCCCCCAGACCCCCCCACAGTACAGTTGTCTACACCTTCTCCTGCCCCACTGTCTTATTGTCTCTCATCCAGAGATGAAGAAAACCTTTCAAGTCGTTGTGATCGGTGCTCTGCTGCAGAAGTGGGTCAGAGAATTAGGCCAATATTTCTCTGCTCATCAGGAACAAAGATGATACGCTGTCTCGGAGAAGTTCCTTGCTATTGTTTATCCAGCTGTGTGAGTTCCACACCTCTATGCTCACTGCACCCTGGATTTGTTTCACAATAAATAATGACATTGATATGCATAATGACACGCTTAATATAATTGGAACTTCATACATCTCAGCATTTGTCTGTCTCTTCTTAAACATTTTATGGCGCTAATTACATTTATCTAATCATTATCTATACCATTGTTACGTTGCATTGAAGGAGAAATGTTGTCACTAACATGAAATGTTATTTGTTAATTCACCAACAAAGGACAAGAATATATAGCTATAGTATGTGTGTATATATGTACTTGTCCTCTGTTAGTCCACTGAGCATGAATGCTTTTTCACAGGCGTTGCTTCACACCTCAATTGCAGCCTGATCGCTTCACGGAGCATGGGGGAGCTAAGTGCCTTGCCCAAGGGCAAACGCACACCGTTAGCAACTCCTCTATGGCCTTCAGGCCTCCTCTCTCTGCAGACGCCACTATTCCCTGACCAGCTATCAGTGTGCAGCATATTGAAGTTGTTACGACTGCTGCCGGTGGCTTTTGACCCTAAACTGCAGAACGTTAGTGGCAGTCAGAGGTAGTCACAATGATAAACAACAAATGTAGAATGACATCATCAAAACATTTATAATATTAACAGTCTGTCTTCAATAATTCTGCAGTCTACTACTATTATTACTGTTGTTATTGTTATTATGTTACCAACAAGACTTGATACTGACTTGACACTGGAATAATTTGATTGACATGAAAAATGCTTGGCATTGCTTAAAAAGTTCTAATTTGAAAGTATGACTTTTTGAAAGTGACTTTTTGTGGAGAAAAACAATGAACATTTTGGCTGTGTTTTCCTCTGAGGTGTATTACAGTAGTTGCAGGCCTCACAACAAAGAGGAGCATGACATTTACTGAAAATCTGTCATGAACAGCATCGTTTATGGACCGTGGGCCTCAGCTGTCGTTTGGCAAAGCTGGGCTGTGTAAGTTTGTCCTGTAGATGGCAGCGTCACCCCTCCACGTTTCACTTTGGTGAGTGGCGTGGCGCACACACACACACACACACACACACACACACACACACACACACACACACTCTTTTTCTCTCTCGCTCACTACTTCTTGTCAGAAATGTTAAGTACTCTGAGAGGCTGACTTTTTTTTTTTCGTTTGCCGTCTGTAATACTTTAAATGTGTTTATCTGAATTATTAAAATTCGTTCAGTCCTCTAACGACTTCCCATTTGCAGTGTGCTATGTTTTGAGTGTCAGTAAAATGGCTGTCACGGGATCTTCCTGTATATTACAGACATATTTTATCGTGTACAGCAATCATTACGACTGAAAAGTTCAATTAAACACTGTAGCACCTTCTTTAGCTGTCTGCATGTCTTAATCAAATCAAGTCTGTGTAACTGTAATATTACACCTTCAGCCTAAAACCGCCACTCTAAGAAAGATACAATTCTCATTTATTTAGACATGTTTTCGGACACGAGGGATGAAAACTACACCTTTGACCCCGGTCCCAACCTCTCGTTTATCCTGACATTCCTGTGGCGACCTATGACCCCAGGATGCATAGAATCTCAGCCCAGAGGCTACGACCTGCTGCTCTTTGTTGTGACCTTTTGAACTTTTGACACCTCCCAGTCAAAAAGTGAAACAGTTTTCCCCTTGGAATAAATGACCTCTCGTCCCCTTGTCCGGCAAAGGTATGTGAGTGTGTTGACCCCGCTCAACCTTTCATTAGCTCTTCCTTTTATTACACCGCTTCCTCCCTGCTGCCTCGTCAGCACAGTTCAGAGTGGGGGATGGTGTGAGGAGGGGTTGGCTGGGTTGAGAAGCAAAATCAGAGAGCGAGAGAAAAGCCAGAGGAGAACGAGAAACAAAGAGACCGAAGAAGACGGGGAGAAAGAGACTGGGATGTAGAACGACGGCAGCAGACAGCCGCGCAAAGACAGATTGGCAGCATCTGCTGTGTGGACTGAAATGTCACCTTTAAATGGCTTCACTGTCCTTGATGCTGGACCTCCCAATCTGATCTCCACTCTCCTTGGGAGTTGTAGTTCTGATGACTTATGTAGGACACAAAACAGATCTCTTATGAAATACAGCTTTGGTTCAAGATAAGCTTTGCGCAAAAGGAAAACAATTTCTCCTGCGGCTCTGTGGGTTCCACTGAAATCGACCATTTGAATGTTAAGGCAAAGGTCATCGTGCCATGTATGAATAAGATAATTGGATTTTGTCACTTGCTGATACTGAGAGCTTACAGAGTGATGCAACTACTCGCCCTAGCAGCTGTATTTCATTTTCTCTCCTGCTTTGCCCTCGTTGGTTACAAAAATCTATTTAGTTGAACACCGCTCAAGAGACACCTCTGCTCATCTTGACAACATTTAGCTGGGCTATCGCTAGACATGGTTTTAAATGGAGCAATGAGGATTTAGCGTCAATGCCACCAGTGCAAAGAGAATAAAAAATCCCCAAAAGGCCCCAAAATAGAACATTTATTGTGTATTTGATATAAAATCCTCCTGTTCAATCCGCCTTTAGGCAAAAACAGCACTCTCACATCTGGAGGGTGGCGGATCCTGTTAGCTGTCACTTGACATGAGATGCAGTTGACATGTGTAAGAGATATCAGTGTGTGTGTGTGTGTGTGTGTGTGTGTGTGTGTGTCTGTATATACGTGTGTGTGGGCAGGGGGGTGTACGCCATTGGAGGGGCGCAGGATCCACGGCATTTGGGGCTAAGCCAGATCATGCTGACATTGCCTTCATGTGGTGACTTACCACAGGGCACAGCGGAGCCACACTTCATGTCATTTCTATCTTAAATGTCACTCTCAGTAAGCCCATCACCATCTACTGGCTGGAGTCCCCGGGGCCACGTTCACCCTTCAACCGTACAATAATGTAGCAAAGAGGAGAGGACAGCCAGACCTCGATTCCGGCTCTCTAAGGCTGCTGTTTACTTCTCTTTTACATAATCTATTGTGTCACTGTAGGTCGCTAAACTCAAAGATACACTGAGAAACATGGTGCTGTGATGGACCTGTGATGAGCTGCGGCATGAGAGCTGTACGTGCGCAGTTAATGCTGCACTCACTGCTCTTCCTGTTGGACCTTAGGTGACCTTTGAGCTAGCATGACCTCTGGGGTCATGAGGTGCCATTTCATTCCCACTGGTGTGGTGACGGCCGGCCTAATTACCCACAGTGTGTGTCTGTTAGAGCCATAAAAGTAGTTATGGTAGGCGAATGACAAAGCCCTGTAATGTTCAGACTCCTTTCGTGTGTAGATGTTTCCTTTTGTATTCATTAGGAATGAAGGCAGGAAGGCAAGAGTTCCAACATGTAAGGAAGGAAACTCATTCTCTCTAAGCAGATGGATTCTAGAACTATGAAAGATACACATCTGCATAAAGTACTCACACTAGACATCTCTTTTAGCCTCTGTTAAGAAACATATAATTGTAATTTATGTATACATATTAACATGAAGCGATTGAGTGATCACAAATTAAACTATTAAATTACATCTAAATGAATTTATAAACAACACAAAAAATGTTTATAACTGACATTAAAAAGGGGCAATGTGTTTAGTTTATCTTGTTTATTTTTTCATTTCAGTTTCAAACACACACGATTGCACGCACGCCCACACGCCCACACACACACACACACACACACACACACATACGGTACATACATACTACTTGTATTTTCGTCTACATCCTGTGTGTTACATATCTTACACATTATTCAAATATGTCTTTGTGCTTCATGTTTCATTTGATTTATTCAGTGAGAAGTCTGTTTGCTGTTAATACACGCAAATACCAAATCGTGTCACTACTGCAGCATCCAGCAGAAACACAATTAGTACAAATGTCAGGAAGTAAGTGTGATGTTTTGGTGCATGACACAGGGAGATCCTTTAGCCCAGACCACCTCTGAGGGTGCTCTGATTGGTTAGAGCACATTAATGCCGGTCTGAACAGGGCTGATGATCCATCAGTCTGTCAGACAAATCCTTGTATGCATACTTGCCAGCATTTGCTGCAGTGCCAAATGGCAATTTTTAAAACATAAAACATTTGAATAAGATGCAACTCAAACAAGTACACAATGGGACTTGGATGTGTGCAGGATTCTTTCATCAGCCAACATATCATGTCATATCCTACAACATCCTTCTCCTCTTACTGTTCAACATCAGACTAACATCAGAAGATTTTCTCTTTTCATTCGATGAATCTCAAAAGCATCTGAACGGCTCAAACGCATCAACATCTAAATATAGAATGCAGTGAAAGTGGTGTCAAAAACACGACACAAAATAGGTAATCCATTTGTGACCCATTTCCGTCCCTGTGTGAGCTCCATTGTTTGGAATAATAATTTTTTAAAAATTCTCTCCCCAGGCATCGACAAAGCCCCTGTTGCTGACAAAGGGTTTCTCACTGTGGGACCATGAGGAAATTAGGACTCCTGAGCAGGAGGCTTGTTCAACAACACACACCCTCCTTCAATAAAAGCAAATAATGCAAATGCAAAAAAAGGCACTTGTTATACCGCCAGTGTAATCCCACTTGTAATTTTGAGATTCCCACATCGAGGTGTGTTTGAGTGTGTGAAGTCCAGAGCATTGGTGCAGCAGACGAAGGACGGTCACCTGTGTGTTTTTAATAGGAAGGACACATCAACCTGCTTTGTGCTTGGCAATTACATTTGTTCTCGCTGGGTGAATTAGGAGAAGCTGCTGTGAGGAGACTTCCAGGGCCGTGTGTGTGTGTGTGTGTGTGTGTTTAGAACTGAAAGTAGCACTACTGCTTCTGCCGAACTGTCGGTCCCACTAACCCCTGAATGAACCTCCTCTCATCTCTTTATAAATATAATTCCGCATGATGGTGTCAAATGTGTTTGCAGGCTTTTCCAGGGGAAATAAAACACTTCCTCTCACAGCAAACCATTCCAACCTGTGTGCTGAAGGAACTGGAGGCTGCAGTGGTGACAAACATTTCAAACTGCTTGGTCTTTTGGTGCGAAACAGTTTTTTTGTAGTCCAACAGCGTACGAGCACAGGTCTGACCCATTTGGTAACCAAAATTGAGGTGATATATGTAATTTGAACAGTGTTTGGATGGAGGTTGCTCATAAATGTAAAGGTTGAGTGCATCGAGAGGCCTCAGGGGCAGGTGATGTGCCACCATGATGCCGCCTGACATCTTCCTCAGAGGTGTTTCAGGCAACAAATAGCAGCTCTGTCTGCTGTCAGCCTGTGGGCCACCTGGGGGAGTGTGTGTGTGTGTGTGTGTGTGTGTTGGGGGGGTCTGACACCTTGCGCCTTGACAGCACACGACCCCAACCCAATGCCCCCTCCTTCCTCCAGGACCAGGCCCCAGAATGCGCCGCAAGCCGTCACAGCCGATGAGGAGTGACGGCTATGAAGAGGAAGACAAATCCCTCGTTCCTTCAGGTGCAATGAAAGGTCAGGAGCCGGTATCACTGGGAGAATTACTCACCACGCTGCCTACCCTGACATCAACAGGGAGCCAACCTACGGGGAACGAGCGAGAATGAGACAAGGGGAGAGAACAGGTGGAGGGAAGGGAAGCAGCGGCAGATAAGTGGTGAGGGAGTAATGAGTCGCAAGGAGGGGGGTGGGGAAGACAGGATGACAGGGTCAGGGGGAGGTGGCGATGCAGGTTGAGGTAATGGGGAGCGTGCATGTGTGTTGTGGAATGTTGAAGATGTCTTGTTCATGCAGCCCGTCATCACATTTCAGTATTTTTTAATCCACGCTTCCTGAACTTGAACTGCCTTTTCCGCTCCAGTTGGCTCTCAGCAGACAATGTGATCAGAGTGTCCCTGCATGTGTATCGTGCAAGCATGTTCCGCTCCCTAGCTATGATGTCAATGGTGCACCTCCTCAAGGTCAAGAAGCGAAGAGAAATCATACAGTCAAGAGGAATCTTCACAGACAACAGCCATGATCAATTGAAAAAACAAGCATTATTCTTGGGCTCTTTATAATATCCCCCCCCCCCCCCCCAAAAAAACA
>CAAKHB010000347.1:5383-19910 GCA_901007665.1 Aeoliscus strigatus | reverse complement strand
ATTAAATAAAGGTTATAATTCATGAAAAACGCCATCTACGACTTACCATCACATTGTCTACTGCCACTATAGATACAAGTAATCTGCACCAGTGTTGGGTAACTAGCTACAGTTAAACTGTTAGGTAAATCACAGTCTCATTACTGGAGACGAATGTGGAATTAAATGACAGTTATTTGTGGAAATGGTCGTTATTAGAATGTAACTTACGTCTGCACAATTTCTGCAAAAACCTACACAAGATTTTTACAACATTCCAAATTTAAAAAAATTAATTGATACTTCCAGCGTTACACCACAAACAGGGTAAGTGATCACGTATTGACCTGTCCTAACGTGTTCCTCATTCTCTGACATGGCTGTGAACTCCACATGCAGCGCTGCATTGATTTCCCTTTGACAGGTGCTTTTCCTTACAGCTGATTGAAAATATTCTCATTACGAATTGATGTTAGATAATAATAGTTTTAGTTGTCAGTCTTTGTTAATTAAGACGGGCTCTTCTGTTCGGGTGCACTTCAGAGGCGTTATTGGCAGCATCTGAGAAATAATTAGTCGGACTTGCGTCAGTGTGAACGGCCTGGAGTCCGTCCCTCTGGTGTTGTGTTTTAATGGACTCGTGCCCTGAGCGCAGATTCAAAATGTGATTTACATATATTCGATTTACTCCTTTGGACACGGGCCCTCGTCCTAAGTGAAACACAGCCAAAGAATAACACATACACTACTTATAATAAAACCTTTTTTTTTATTGTTTTGGCAAAAAGTGTGTCTGTACAGCGTATTTATCATTTATCAGTCATTTGACACCATTAAAATGATTTGAACAGTGCTTCAGTGATGTGCTCTTAACCAGATCGCTCTCTAAAAGCTGTGCTGTTTTCTGTCATGCATACACAATCTCTTTTCTTCACGTCCTGTGTGTGTGTGTGTGTGTGTCTCAGTCCTGTTACACGATGCTGAAGCAGCGATACAGTATCAGTGAGTCTGTCCCGTTAGTCTGGTCACTCAGCAAGTCATGGCAACCATAACGATAGGCAACAGCAGACTAGATGGCGGACACGCCGAATGTAAACCGGACGGAGAGAACAACTAGAACGCTAATTCAAGTATCGTTCTGTTTCACAGACTAAGTTACACCTCCTACACGTTACACACCACATCCAAGAAAGTAGAGTTACAACCACTGGTACATCTGTGCACCGAGCGCCACCACTTCACAGAGTTCGAAATGAATGGAGGGACCATGCTGCCTTTTTTTTAGTTACTTACACCGACATCCTTCAAGTCCGTACAAACATTGCCACTTTTTTTTTTTTATTTACAGGTGTGCGAACGTGGAATACTACTAGATGTGGTGTGGTTACAGGTTTTGAAGCATTCGTATTAGGTGACATCATCACGAATCAACAGACTAAGACCAGGAACATTTAAAGTGCTCCATGCAGGACAGACAAAATGTACAGTGTGTGTTGTTATTTTTCCCTTTTCGTCTTGTAAAATGCTTTACCTTTTTTTTTTGTCATAGCTGAAGTTCAGGGGATATTTTCATTGAACAGCTCTTATTTGTTCAACCTTTTGCACAGTTTACACATTCAGGTGCAAAAAGAAGACAAATGCAGTCAGGTGTTAGACGGGGGGTGGGGAGGCAGTTCCTCGTTCCTGACGACAGGAAAAAAGAAAAAGAAAGAGGTGGGGAGAATATGAGAAATGTAACTGTGGAGCTGCAGTAACTTTACAATCACCCCGTCCTTGTGCTGCGTTGCATCAGTACATTCACCAACGTCTACATACACAGACAGTAAATGATCTGCACTCCAGCGGATCAAACCGGTACAGTCTAAGTGTTGGGAGGGTTCCGATTAACGTACCAATTCGCAGGGCCGTCAAAAATATACAAGGCCTAGGGTATGTGTTCACTAAAGATTTCAATACACACAATAAGTGAATATTGTATGGTCACATGGAGGACATAGGACGGGAAGTACAACACAAACATGCATGTTTTTTTGTTTGTTTTCTTTACGAGTACCTAGAGGCGTCCACAGTAAACATTTTACATTTATGCATCAGCATATCAATCCAGAACAACCAGCTGCAATGGAGGCATAGAAGAATATAAATTAAAACTCCATATAGAATAAACATCTATGCTTTTATCAAAACATTAAAAAAAGAAAAGAAGGTGACGTGGATAAAGGTCATGGCATGAGCTCTGATGGTCACAGCACCGACTGGAACGTGGTCATGTGGACAAACACATGGAAGAAAACGGGTACAGAGTGGGCGCTCTGTCCACGTGAAGCTATTTACAAAGTCGCCGAGGCACAGTCGTCAATGCCTCGTGAATTTCTGAACGAAAAGCGTTTGGGCGTCATGCACAGCGACCGTTCTATTGCTCAGGCTACATCCACTTTGTCATCTTTCTCCCCGTGTGCGTTTTACTGGTCAACATCAAATATTTATTGCTTCTATAACCGCCTCTGCACTGCCTTCTCACCCGCAGTTTTCCTGGGTGAGGATTCACTCTGCTGATGATGATGATTCCTCTTCTGCGTCCATCTTTTTTTGGCACCCCCCTAACCCCTCCCTTTTGTTTTTTTAATTTAATAGAGCACCACCTTGACCCGCTCTCTTGAATGTCATTCTGTCCGTCCCCTCCATCTCCCTCTGTCCTGTCTTTGTCTCATGCCTTGGAGCCAAACCCTCCCCCCCCTCCTCCTCCTCCTCCTCCGCTCTGCATGCTGAAATACTCTGTGAAGGACGGCAGCCGGGTTGGCAGCAGGGGCGAACGTGCAGCCGGGCGCGGAGGGATGGGAGGCACCGCCGGGGGCAACATGGATGACAAGTCAGCGGCAGTGGTGATGATCTTCTGCTCGCTGTTTCTTGGCACTTCGGGTCCTTTCCGGGCCACCGTCTCCTCCACCGTCTTCACTGGGTCCTGCCGGAAAAGTAGGATGTGGGTGTCACACGTCGGACCTGTGTCATCTGAGGTGTGTGTGTGTGTGTGTGTACAGTAACTCTACTCTACAGCACACGATACATCACCCTCTGACAGCTTCCTCTACTGCGCTGCTGCTGCTGCTGCTGTGATGTTATATAGGTCGGAGTAAATTACACATGTACCGGGTGTTGTAAGCGCCATTCTTCGACTTGTACACAAACTACAGTTAATGGAAACAGAGCAGACTGAGCTATACATCACCGCTTGTGTCCACACACACTTTTTTTCCTGGCAAAACGGCAGCAACAGGAAGCGAATATTCTGGTAAATCATAACAGATGTTTATTTCCCGATCGATTTGTCGTATCTGGTGTTGCTGCACATTTATTTATTTGGAGGAGCGGAATAAATAAGGTCGCTGCTCAGTCTGACAGCTGGGAAAATCTGCGTATTATCTGTGGGAGCTGCTGGTAGTTTGACGGTTTCATAAATGATTTGTCTGCCTGAGATGGAGCGACAGCCACGACTTCAGCACTTTTCTGAGAAGACAACTGGAGGAGCTCAGAGCGAGCAGCTCACCGGGTCTCCAGTCAGAGTCTGGAATCAGCAAATATTTGTGCTTGAGGAGGAATTGCAGCTGTGTGTTTGTGCCAGCTGCTTCGGATCTGGTGAGCTGTGAAGTGACTCATGACTCATGACTCATCGGGAATTTATCCAAAGTCTTAATCTTCTGTTTATGACCTAAATAGGGATTTAAACATTCACTTTAACCATTAAATGCATGAATTATAAAAGATGTATTTTTTTTGTATGTTTTCCAAACAATTAACAACTGTGTTTTCATAAATAATTTTTGTGTTTATTTGTGTGTTTTTTTACTCTTTCTTTTCTATTTTTTGTACCTATGTGTTACATAAATAGGTATGTTAACTGAGTAGTGGAGAATAATCTTCATCCTACTCTTCTTCGGACACGTTGGGTTCATATTAATATTGTTGAGTTGTTGATATTTGTTGTTTTGTCTATTCTCCTTGGTTTTTTGCACGTTTGAAATTAGTAGTATTAGTAAGTATTCATTGAAAAAATTGCTGTCCATTTCCCTTTTTTATTTTTTTAAGTATATTTAGTCACAGCTATGTCAAATATTCACTACTGACCCATTGTGTGCCAACTTTGTGTGTCGTACAAACGCCATCCACACTTACTGACTGGATGGAGAACAGCTCGGTGAAGTTGGGTTGAGAGTCTCCCAGGAAGGAGCTATTTCCGTAGGCGTGATGAGGGAAGCTCTCGCCCCCTTCACCCACTTTCGGACTGGAGAGCAGAATCCCAATCTGGGACGTTCGCACGTGATATGGGAAGTTCTTGTTTGCTGCTGAAGGTCGTGTGATGACCTACAAGGGACAAAGTAGGAAAATAAATAACGGGCTGATTCTCATCACGTTAACACGGGTGTCATTGATACACAGATCAGCATAAGTCATGTGATGTAACGTATGTAGTGAGCAGGAGTATTAAAAAGAAATTTACATGAGCAGAGCGACCCATTAGTGGAGAACAACGTGTCGAAGGTGAGGAGGGGTAGATAATGTGTGGAGGAGACAATCAGCAGCTCTGACTCGAGGGCGATGAATAATGTATGACTGACAGCGCTGATAATGACTGGAATAATGGGACTATGCAGAGAGGTGCACGGGCTCTGCACGAGCGCGGGGGCGCCCGTGAGGCCGAGGGACTGACGAGGAAGACGATGTGAGCGTAGAGGTGGATGCCGAGCTGAATTCCATTGACGATCTTCTCCCGGGCCCAGCGAGGAATGCCGAAGTTGGCGATGAGCGCCATGACTGGCACGGCGAAAAACCTGAGGGCGACAAGAGGGAGGATTTAGGACGTGTCCACACGTACCGACACCGTCTCCGTCGGGCATCGCATCAGGAGGAGACGCATCCAAAATGGACCCGTTTTAAATGACGCGTCAAAACGTGGGTTGACACGACGAAGCGTCTCCGCGTGGACGCGGCCTGAAGGCTCGACGAGCGGCATGAAGCAAAAGATAAGAGGCCAAGTTTGCACTCTGAGCAGAGGGAGCACAAGCAGGTCCAAAGTGCAGCGACAGATAGAAATGGGAGGAAGGAGAAAAATAGATAATGAGCCGGGAGACAGGGACGACAAACGAGAAAGCAATACCAAGATAATATTCTTCTTTGTAATCTACCCTTCATTTACTATTACAGAGTGAGTGAAGGGCAGAGCAGCTGAGAGCTTCTGTAGAAAGGTTTCAGTCAGTTCTTTCCTCCACAAATGATCTTCAATCTTTCACACCTATACAGGAGAATAAATTATTCTAATAGAAAAGACTCCCACAGCACAGAAAATGGGTGTTTTTCTTTGGCAATCACTCGCTCCGAGTACAATTATCTACAGTGAGTTGAGCACAGAGGTTGGACGCACGAGGAGGTAGAAGGTGAGTGCAGGATAAACAACTTTCATACCAAGAATCCACGGCTGTGCACGTTTCGACGGGAAAAATGCATCAATTATTGAAATGGAGGAGACAGACCAATGTGTGTTTTTTTTCTACCTTCTCACTCTGATGCTATTCTTTGCAGCAGGTCTGTGTGTGTGTGTGTGTGTGTGTGTGTGTGTGGTCTCACCACAGTGTGTAGGTGGTGAAGAAGGGGACGTAGAAGGGCTGTTTTTCAGGGTAGTGCTTCAGAGACACCAGCACGGCGTAGCAGAACCACACGTAGGCCAGCAGCTGCAGCCCCATCAGGCCGTAGCCTGCTGGGCTGTCGTAGGCGTACAGCACCTCCCCTGGGTCGAAGAACTGACACAGACACAAGAAGCTCAGCCCGGGCGCCTCCTCCTCCACACGGTGGTTCTACAAACGACCAGTCCCTTTCACCACAACACGCCTCCATACAACTCAACTGGACCAGAGTCTCCATCAGGGATAGAACCTGGTTCCAAGCTGAGCTGATGACGTGATGAGAACAGACGCGTTTCCTGTCTGACAACCATCTATTCATCCATCTCCTCATCCATCCACCTGTCAATCTACTTACTCATCCATCCATCATCTATCTATCTATTCAACCATCCATCCATCATCTATCATCTATTCATCCATCCACCTCTCTATCTACCAACTCATGCATCCATCATCTATCTACTCATACCTTCACCTCTCCGTCTATTTATCCATCTATTCATCCATCCACCTCTCTACCTATCCATCCATCCCTCCTCCCCACAGTAATAAAAACATCAGTAGTAACGAAGCTCTGATTGGTTCAGTGACACTCATCCTGCAGCTCTCTGCAGGTCTCTGACCCTGACACGTCTTCTCTCCATCTAGGTCATCGACATGAGCGTTCACATGTGTGTGCGCCGTGCGCTGGCATGTGCAGACACCAGATAGCATTTGACAGAGCAGCCTGGATCGCTGTGGCCATACTGGGTTACCTGTGCTACATAATGCATGGAGCTGCCTGGGATCCCAGCGGCCAACCACAGCCTGCTGGATTCCTGGCCGACGGCGCAGCACCAGAATCACTTTCAAGTCTTCACTTCTGTTCCGATCATAACCTAGTTTGGCGTATTTTTAGTGGGTGCTCCCCTGAGTTTGTGAGCTCTTTAATAACCGGGATCATGCACGAGGGCAGGAAGCAGATAAATTACCCCGCCTCCAAACTACATATTGCAGCGTGAGAGATGGCCATAGGCTCCCAAGTTAAAAATAGCACGGATACTTCCACTGCACGATTCCCAACTGGGTCGTTATCACGCTGTGGTCACAGACTTTATACCCAGTCCCTAAATGTACATCATTACATCTGACTTTGCTGGAGTACTCCTGAGTGTTATTAATCCAAAACTCATATGCTTCCCATCGCAGCGGGTGAAATCTCTCCCCATCTTTACATACAGAACAAAAAGACAGCATAATTAATAAGAGGAGAGAGCTCACGTTATCTCTGCCTCTCCAATCCCAGGAAACTTCACACCCTCAGAGCACCTGTGTAACATTAAGTACTGCAAACCTCCTGAGTCATGTTGGAGTTGTAGAAACTGCTCGCTGTTTTAATCAGGATCCATAATTTGCAAGCAATTTCAATGTCTTTTTGTGTCTTAAATCAATGCATAGTCATCATTAGCATTGTATAAATATAACGAGTGACTTGAGAGAAGAAAGCTATTAAAGTCAACGTGATCTGTGGGTTTCGACTCTCCATGAATATTTATGGGATTATTTAAAAGCAGAGGAGAGTTCTAATACGATTACCGACACTCTGTCAAGTCACAATCCTGCTACTCAGGTACTCTGGTCGTGATGGAGATAAGACGTCATCCCATGAGGGCAAATGAAAAAGTGTGCAGTTATTGCACCATGTGAGCAATTTATACAACCGTCTGAAATATTTGGTCATATTGGCCCCGAGCAGCATCACCAACATTTGAGACGCTCAGTTTGTGAATTAAAATAAATCAAATGTGAATTCAAGTCTAGGAGTGTTTCACCCCTTTGGCAGCTCATACAACACAGAAAATAACAAAACATGAGAAAGTATTTTGGTGTGTTTTTTCCTTATCCTGAGCGACGATCTACGGACACGGGGTGCTGTGTTGTGGGGAGTGAAAGTTCCAGTGAGAAGATTGTCAGTTGTGATGTATTTTTTTTAATGAATGGACCAGAGCTGTGGGGTGTTGTACCTCGGCCTCGTAGATGAAGAGGATGATGTAGGTGATTGTGTAGACGGTCATGTAGATGCTCAGCTTGACGGAGCCACTGTGACTTATTCTCGCCCTGACACACAATGACAACACAAAAGGGTCAGAGGTCACACAGGAGTTAGAGGAAGATAAGAAACAATTAAAAGACACATTCAGAGATGCATTTGGCTGTAAGACTAGACACAGAAATGGAAGTTAACAAACCGAAGCGTTTCAGCTCTGAGCTTTCATCTGGATTTCAAACTGACTTTTTTTTTTTAAAAAACAAATTCATCACTGCACCCCAGAGGAAACGAATCAAAACTGTCCTGGAGTTATCTGTCAACATATCAGTTACTGGACAGAAATAAGTTCTGTGCTTAATGCAGATGCTGTTTTAAGTTTATTCACTGGAGTTTTTGGAAGCTTTCATAACTCCACAAGATCACAGAATCTTCTTAACCCAGAGGAGGATGTAATCTAGGAGAGGGGGGAAAAAGGGGCCGGCCTGAATATTGCAAGCTGAGTCTCTTCTTAGAAAAAAAAAAAACAACTGTCGTCCACTCAGCCCGAAGCAGAGGATGACTCACCAGTGCTGTTAAATAATCAGTTTAGGTTTCATACAAACGGTAGTTTTCTTTTCTCACCTTAAACACACACACACACACACACACACACACACACACACACCTGTAAACCTGGTTTGTGCAGTTTGCAAAGTGACAACAGAGTAATGTCCAGTGTTGGGGAGTGACTAGTTACATGTAATGGCGTTACACATTTATGGAATACTTATGGAATATTTATGATTACAATTTAATTTACGTCTACAAAAACCTGCACAGTATGTTTCATATTTTTAGATTTTATAAGCCTGACAGTAGTCGTTGTAGATGCTGCTCCCAGCAGAGAAGTAGAGAAGATACTTGAGTTCACACCAGGGCAGCATTGTCACCTCCCACAGTCATATCACATGCTCATTCACAACATGACAGTGGAAGTATCACCTGCACTCGGGGACAGGATGACACATGCCCACACAAATCCTACCTGGTGACAGTAAAACCTTTGCCCAACAAGATGAGCATCAGAAGGAACACCAAGAAGCTGATGGAGAACAGTAATTTCCCTGGAGAGACAAAGAGAGAAAGGGAGTGAGAAAGAGAACGGTAATTAGGTTGTACTTTCTGAATGTGTGATATCAGAGGAAAAGATAAAATCAGGTCACCACACACACATACACACACACTCTATTCCTTATGGCCATCAAACCAGTTATTCCTCACCCGTATGCATAGATACACACACACATCCATCATCGGCCACTCGTTCATTCCGCTCAGGCAGAGTCATTTTTCCGGCACACAGGCAGTGTCAGTCAGTCAGTCAGAGCTGGAAGCAAAGAAAAAGAACTCACCAAGTATTTTCAGGCTGCCGGTGCCAACACCATCTCGAGCGTACAGGCCCCAGTAGACACAGTGGAACAACAGGCTGAGCACTGCAGGGTGGAGAAAATGGAGAGAGCAGGTAAATGTGCAAACAAGATGATGATGGAAAATGAGAAAGAAAGTAAAGGGAAGGAAATGTAGAGAAGGAGTTTGTGTGTGTGTTTTAGGTTGAACAAAGGAGATGATAACAAGCAGAGAAAAGTGGGAGGGACAGAAAGCAGGAGAATTGAGAAGAGATTTGAAGAGGGAACGAGCAGGAGAGAATCAAGACAAGGTGGGAGAAGAGGAGAGAGATGAGTAAGAGGGCGTTCATCAGTAACAGCATGCTCCACTGAACACCAGCAGCTCGGCTGTTTGCTATCTCTCCCATTGAGAGGCTAATAAGGCTGATAATATCTGTGCTCTCCAAGTGTGAGATGCTGCAGCTGAACCAGAGGATGTGTGTGTGTGTGTGTGTCTTACCCTCCACTCCCGCTGCCGTCATAAACATTTTGTAGGTTGTGTGAAGAAGCTGTCTTCCCTTCAGATTGTCTGCAAGGAAGGGGGGGGTGGCGGCAAGGTGTGTGAATATGTGCAGAGATGCAGATGATACAGATGGAGATATGCTAACAGATGGCGGTGCACAGAGAGAAGAGGAATGCACCGGATAAATAAGTCCTCCTTGTAATTCTTGCTCGCTACTCTTCCTCCCTAATCTGCAAAGAAATATTTTAATGCCTATTTAAGTGGGCAATTTTACTACCGAAGCACTGCTGCAAACAGCCGACGCTCCCGGGAAGATTTACAGGTGGAGGTCGGGTCATAAATGTGCACACACACTTAAAACCGCCCTGTGTGAGCTCAGGTTTGTCTGCCAAGGGCTGACAGATCCTCCTGCGACTGGATTCACTCTTTTTCACCCTGCTTGAAAAAGGCACTGTTCTCTCAGAACTATGAACACCTGTCCTACGCTCAACAACTTTCACTTTCCACTAGTTTTTGATCTGTCCAATGAAATAAGAACAGAAAAGAAAATGTCTTTACTTTTTCTACTGCAGCATCCCACTCAAAATTTCTGCCCTCTCCAAACAAGTTGATAGAAATGTTAAAATCATCCGTGTTGCTTGTTTTCCTCCTCAAATGTCCACTTGTTGTTGCCGCTGACAGTTGCTGTTTAATGTTGCCAGTGTAACAGGTTGTGCCGCGGATGGATATTAGAAAAGTTAACCTGGAGTTGAACTACGTGTGCATTACACAATTATAACTCACAGCAGCCAATAAGAAAAGAGTATTCACCCAGGCCATGCTATAAACAATATTATACAAGACTACGCGATGACATTAAATTAAATATAAGACAAGCCGCAGTCACACAACAATGACGCTGAAGATAACAGGAGAGAAGTGCTATAAAAACATATTTTTGTTGGTGCTCGTATTTCAGATGTGTGGACGACATTGATCAGGGCTGCACGCAACATGAGACTGTTGTATTCAGCTGCTTTGGTGTATTTGTGTTGTGACCTTCATATGTTAAACTGACTTCACTGCCCTTAAGGCAACTGCTGCCTCTTCCACCAAATTCGCCTCTGCATGAAAAATAAAAGCTTTGCTTGGTCACCTTCTGTGCTGCCTCTGTGCCGCTTCTGCTCTGTCTGACAAAGTCTCCACCTTATTTAACTGAGGGAACATGAGAACGTACTCCTATCCCATCAAGAAAACATGTCGATTTTATAATAGAGCTGAACAGAAGCGCACTTAATGACCTCAATGTGCGGAGAGGAGAGGAGAGAGGGTGAGATTTTCCGTGAGAGTACTTACAGGCAAAGTAGCAGGAGAGCACGAACACCATGGAGAAGATGACCAGGAACGTAATGTCCGTCTCTAAGATCCCTGGGATGAGAGGGTGGAAAGTATATGAGACGCGGAAGAAGTGGTGGGATGAGAAAGAAACAGAATCATTGATGAGGAAGAAACATGGAGAAACAGAAGAAAATGGCACAAAGGAGATGCGAAGGACAAAGGAGAGGACTCAGATCCATTCAGAGAAGGAGTCCATGTAGTGGAGAGAGGAGAAGATGAGAGGGGGGATGAGGGAATGGGTAAAAAATACAGGGAGGCAGGTGAGGTTATTGGATTAGAGAAGACACAGAGAGGAAAAAACAGTCAGAGCAGAGTGAGAGAGAAAGAACACTGGACATGTAGGAATGATTCATTTAGAAGCACCCGGCCTCTTCTTCTTTTCATCTGTTCTTCTCGGTTCATCTGTCATCATTAATTCATTCGAGCGTCCCTTCATTATTGTAATTTGTTCAGTTCACTGTGCTTTATTGGCCGTGCAAAGTGCTGTTGGCTTATGCCACCAGAATTCCACTCCATAATCTCTCATTCTGCCTAATCACTCTTACCAAACTCGTCTGCAGAGAAGTGCTGCGTCCAGAAAGACTGTCCGTTGGTCAGTTTCATCTCATACTCCAGCTGCAGGCCATCGCCCTGTGAGGAAACAGATGTGTTTGGATGTGACTTATATCGACTGTGAGGAAACTGCATGAATACATGGCAGAGGGATTTGGAATGTCAACTGCGGAGTAGAGGGAAGTTTACCCAATAAGTTAACACATACATTCCACTCCATAGGATGGGTCGATTACCTAAAATCTCTGTTGGAAATGTGGAACAAAATGTGCTATGGGAATGTGGAGATGGCGATCCCCTGTCTTGATTAAGCTCACTGGATTACAAAACATAATAATGTTGTCAAAAACATGGCTTCGCAGTTATAAAGGTCAGGATGGTCACAACAGCCTGTAAAATCCTAAGGTTGTGGAAAGGTACATCCCCTCCAGACTTTAAAACAGTGGATTGAAACTATGACAGAAACAGCATCATATGAGCAGATATTGGCAAGAATAAATAATGAAAGAGGGGGTCATGGGAGCGTTTCATTACTACAAGCTTGTAAGAACAGAATTGAGGAAATGGTGTATATGTAGGTACCACATAGGGACCACCAGGGACCAACTGTAACCCCAACCAATGGAACTGTCTCAAAGTGTGTCAATGCAGTTAATTCTTTAACTACATTGTTTAACTTAACTTAATGACACAGGTGACACGTGAATATTCCTGCAGTTATTTTAGTGAAGGGAACTGCAGTGCAGGCGCGTTTATTTGAGCGACTTTGTTTGAATCGGTTTGTCCATCATCCATGAAACTGTGATGGACAATGATTTTTGCAATGGCTTTTTTAAAGTTTTATGTGGAGAAATGTCCAAATTAATGTCAGAGGAAAAAGCCCAATATTTTTTTTTTAGATCTGAGATGTTGCTGAGCTAGTAGACATATTCTCTGTGCTGAAGAGGAATGGAATATGATGGATATGATGGATAATGTCCCCACTACGGTTTCTCCACAGTTTATGGTACCATACTTATGACTGATTGATGCTAAATCTTTCATGAAGATTATCAGGGGGTCCTTGAAGTTGCTCTCCATAAGGATCTGGCCCAGTGTAGTCAGGAAAACCCTGGTGGCTTCAGTGGGTCATTAGCAAATATTACATGAAATTATTCTGACATGTTTGAGAAACACTGCTGTGGAAAATCACCGTTTTTGACACATTCTGTTGGACAATGTAAGACACTAAATACTTGGATCACAACAGGAATCTCTTTCACTCTTAAAATGAAAACGTGTCCCACTGCCTGAATAAAACCAGACCTATCTAAGAAAAACAGGTTGTGTCAAGATCAAACAGAGCTCGCTGCTGATAGCATTACCTCTCGCCTCACCGATTCATCACTTTGTGCTGCAGAAAAAGTCACGGGCAGCATCTGAATTCAGTCTGCGAGCAGCAAAACATCCATTTAGTTTTGTAAACAAACATTCAAATGCCTCCCGCAAGTTTACATCAAAAGTGCACAGTCAATTTTCTTTCCCTTACAAGTGGAGAAAAGCAACCAGATCCTGCTATGATATGTAGTTGTGCCATATTGTTGGTCCCAGCTGGCACCGAAGCTGCCTGGCGTTTCCCAGGTGTCGACAGCATTACTGCAGAAAGGAAAAGCAATGTAGGCTGCTCTGTTCCTGGGCTGCCAGTCTGAAGATAAAGCACGGGGAGGATGGATGGATCATATCCGTAGCAACTGTTTTCTCTGATTTAATGACGAGCATTCTTGTGCTTAATAATTAATAGACAGTGGAACACACTTATCAATGATTAAATGTTCCCATTGGAATTATATACCACTCTGATAAAACTGTTAAATGTTTTACACAGCAAAGAGAACAAAGTGAGAGCGTAATGAGTTGGAGATGAAGGAAATATGCGTCTGTGTGATGATCCACAACTGGAATGATTCATTTTTTGGCAGACACACAAACAAAAAACGTGTCACTAAAACGGGGCGGAAACAAGAGCGACGGGGAACAGAGAGCTCGTGGACAGTAGATGGGTTGACAATCTGAGCACAGAGAGCTCATTTCAAACACACAAGTTCAAAAGCGATGGCATTTGTGCTTATGCTGTGGAGATGGGAGAAAAGGGACTGGGAGGGGGAAAAAAAGGACTTTGATTTTATTTGGCAGCCCGAGACTCCATCTCACTCCCTCTATCAAAAAGGTCGAGAAGCGTAGAGCGTGCGCTGCCACAAAATCAATACGAGACAAAGAGCGAAGGAGACAGAGAGAAAGGGAGCGTTCGATGTTGAGATAAAAAACAGGTTAAAAACAGGTTGATAGAAAATGAAGAAAAAGGAGCTGATGCAATGAGGGAACGAGATGGATGCGGGGGGAGATAACGAGGACTCGCTCTCTTTCGCTGTCACTGGGCGGGTTTGTTGCTTTCAGGTGTGAAAGACCCCCCACCACGTCTGTCACACGCTGACTAGGTCTTCAGCTTATATGCGCAGCTGTGTTCATCTTGTGCTCCTCCGGGTAAAAGATGGCCGCACTTGAAAAGGACTTCTGAGAGTCTCTTGAGAGACTTGGAGCTTGTTTCTGGAACGTGGGCGTCACAGTTGGCTGTGTGTGTGTGTATATACACCGTCTATGTGTATATGTGAGTGTTAACGTGTTACTCTCCAACAACGAGCTCTAATATTCCATCATGGCAGCCTTCATTCTACTGAGAAGATTCTCAAGCGGTTTAGAAACCAACTGTTCTTATCTGAGCATTAGGGAGGGCAAATGGCGTTTGATCAGCTTGAGGTCAGGGATTTGTGTGCGACCGCCAAGTTCATTCACATCCAGAAGAGAAAACCTTTTCACAGGACTCAGGGCATGATTTAAAACTGGAGGCACTGCAGGTAAAAAAATGTATATGATTGTTTTACTGTGACGGTGTGTGTGTGTGTGTGTGTGTGTGTGTGTGTGTGTGTGTGTGTGTGTGTGTGTGTGTGTGTGTATATATATATATATATATATATATATATATATATATATA
>CAAKHB010000341.1:32385-46533 GCA_901007665.1 Aeoliscus strigatus | reverse complement strand
GTGATTCACCAAACTGTTTCACAGATCATATAACTATATAAAGGTGTCTCATGCAGCACTTTAAATGAGGCTGCATTGTTTATCTAACTCCTGATACCTGGCATCTTTTAGCTTTCACCAGCGCATCAATATCAGGCGTCACATTTTGAATGACAGTCAGCTTCAGGATGTGAGTCAAGTGGCTGTGCGTGAGCCTTGAGCGCAGCTTTGTTTTATTAATGCTCATTCCAGAGAAAACCTGCTCACAAAGATATGTGGTTCCATACATGGTCAACAGCTTTGCAGCGAATGATCTCAAGTTGGGGTAACCTGGAAAGAGGTTCTGATAAAATGTGTCCACGCTAGCTGCGGCAAATTCGCCCTTCAAATCCGAATCACACTGCAAGTCACTGTCTGCGATAGTGTTTCTTGTCAGACTGATATTTGCAAAAGCCTGACGCTTTTCAGGGCACACGGGCTCTGCTGCCGTCACCGTGCATGTTTTTATGAATTCGCCCTCACTAAATGGTCTGGAAGCCGCTGCGTTTCGTTAGCAATGAGGTAACTAGCTTTGACCGCAGCATCACTGACGTCTCGGCTACGAGTAAAAACGGACTGCTGTTTCTTCAGATGAGACAACAGTTCATCCATCGTCTCTTTTCTCCGCTGTCCTTTAATGTTATCATCAACAACATTATCAAAACTCACATAGTGGTGACGAAGGTTATATTCTTTCAGCACTGCAACATGTTGTGAACACAGCAAACATACTGCTTTCCCATTCACTTCCGCAAAAAAACAGGTGGATGACCATCTTTCTTGAAACACTTTGCACTTGGCGTCTACTTTCTTCTTTTTGACAGCGACGTTTTGGGGCAACGAGGGTGAAAAGCATAAAATCCTTAAAGTAGAAACTGTAATAAATCGCACGGGCAAAACACAAAAGAGCTCATCTGATTGGCTCATTTGACCTACTTGCTCTGCTCCGGTATAAACAGCTTGCTTGCTGAATACAACTGCTATCGCGCCATCCATCGGACGCATTTAGAACAGCAGTTTATTGAGAAGTTGCAGTTAATTTTAATACTTTACGTAACCATATCTCGGGATGCCCGATGCTTCAGATTCCCTCTGATTGGTTAGCATCAGTGTAATGGGGCACGAATGACCCCAGTGAGTCTGTCATAATGTTTTGCAAAGTGCCACTGTTTTCAAAGTCTGGAAGCTCATCAACCACATCGTAGCGTGAACAAGTTAAATGTAAATTCAGACTCTGTTCCATTGGCAGAAAATGCAGCATTGAAATGAATAAACGGATGAGGGAAACGTGATGATTATATATTAGGAAACACTAATAGTATTTTTTTAATTTACAGTGTATGACACATATAAATGGAAATGGGCTGAATCGTCAAGTAAATAACACACAGCAGCTGCAGATTGTCTCTGCACAGGACCAAACTGGAAAATGCCTCGGTGCCGGTGTATATTTGGAAAGAAAATGTCAATCAAACAGGGGTTTGATTGACAATTTTTGCATTCTTGGCACTTCGTCCAATCATCAGGCAGCAGCCCAACTTCCCGACCCACCCACCGCTCCATTGACTCCCAGAGAAGCCTGAGCTTCCTGACCGTGACTTAAAAACAGCTCTCGTCACCATCGTGTCCTGCAGATATGAAACGTGACAGGAATGTGCCTGCGCTTAACCTGCTCGACCTCCAGCTGATTAGTTCAGGCTGACTCATTATCAGAGTAGTATTTTTCATTTCTTTAGCTTTGGCAGCAATTCTGCATTGATGTCTGGTCTGGAACATTAAGTCTCATCTTTATTTATATGCTCTGCGGGTCAAATCTGCCATTATTGTGATGCTGGCTAGCATTAGTTCATGTAAGCCCCGCTGGCTTTCCCATGAGAAACTACACACATTCTAGTCTTATTTCCAAGTGATGTGTGTTTTGTTCTGTCAGAGGAGATGCGCTGGAAGGGAGTTCTGTTAGTAGTCCTGGAACATCTGGCTACAGCTGCTACAAGCTGCACCCTAGGCTTTACCCTAGGTCATACCTTAGGTGTAACCCTAAGCCGCACCCTAGGCCGGACCCTAAGCCGCACCCTAGGTCGTACCTAAAGCCGTACCCTAAACTGCACCCTAGACTGTACCCTATGTTGTACATTAAGCTGTACTCGGCCATACCCTACAGCGTACTCTAACCCGTACACTAGGCCGTACCCCAACCCGTACACTAGGCCGTACTCTAACCTGTACCCTAGGCCAAGCCTTAGACTTTGGCCTGCTGGTGACATCTATGATAGGATGTTTTATTACATCATGTGACTTTCTGTGTGTCCAGAAAATACAATCATCCTGAAGACAGTATGTGAGATCTTGTTGTAACCAGCTCTGTATATTTTCAGTCGCTGTTGTTTGAAGTAAGCAAAGTCAAACACTTAGTACCAGGAAAACCTAAACACATTCAATGCAGAGCAACAGACTTATGCACATGAATAAACGCTCCCAGTGGTGCAGAACGCTCATGTAGGCTCCAGCGTAGACTTTAGTATATAGTAGGTATTTACTTTCTTCGCTGTGTTTGAGAAGTTGACTCCATGTGTCTGCTTCCTGTGTATCACTTATACTTGGTTCCTGCTCTGCTCCTAGACATGAACATGTATGTTTCCTGGCCTTTGGTTCATAAGTAACCAGACCACATGCTTCTACCGGTAAGGGTCATCCTCAACTGAGTACAATCCAACACAAGAACACAGAAGAAAGATGTGATCAGTTCATGTGGGAGTAAAGACCACAGTCTGCACCCGGAGATAATCTGTGATTGAGTGCAGTAGTTTACAGTTTCCTGTTGCAGTATTCTGGGGGAGTGAACGGAAGCAGTGTTTGCATCTTACAGAGCTGATTGCATTAAGCCCACATTTCCTGTCTTTGTGTCAGTGAATGCACGTATATGCTGTGGGTGAATGCTCCTCTGCTCAGCTACATCCTTCTCCGCTCGTGTCCACCACGAGCAATGTGATGCATGTGACGCATGTGATGCGTCAGGATTGTGAGAATTACGCTGGTGTATCTGATGTGACACCAGCTAGCCTCATCTGGGACCTGTGACATCCAGGCCACGTGCCTTCTGATCATGTGTAGATGTGTGCGTCATCTGCTGGCCCACGACACTACTGCTGAGTCATGACACGTCTGAAACGATGCCTGCTACTTATCACACAGCTCTCCGTCCTTTAATTGTTTCAGCATTGACCTGACTGAATCCTTTAGATGATCAAGTTTTCATCATAACCTTGCATGAAAATCAGATGAAATTCTAAAAGAAGTAATTCAGTCTTGTACAATGACGTCTGCTCTTCAGAATGGCCTGAGGGTCGGTCTGGAGGCTGACCCTGGCATGTTCTGATAAAACGATGTTTGTCAGAAGTGCACTGGGGCTGCATCTATCAAATATTTTAGTAATCGAGTATTCTTCGAAAATCCTATCGAGTAATCGGTTGAAACATATTTTTGCTTATTTAAACAGTAATTAGAAATACACAAGAGAAACACATTTCATTTATTAATGAAGGACCAATTGGTTTCCTTTAGATAATCAGCAGTTTTAAAGAAATAATCTTACAACTTTCTTCTGCTGATTCCTGTGTTTGTTTGACATCCTCTCTGTAACCAGCCGTGGATCAGCAGCGACTTTGTTCCGTGTATGGTTCATCGAGTGTGGATTCAGAGCAGTGAGGGACTGATGGGAGCTGACCGTGTGTGAGAGCTTTGGGACGGGGGAGGAGCTCCATGCAACACCCGCTGGCCACTGAGAACAGAAAGGAACTGGAGCAATATGTGACTCACCACGAGAAAAGTCTCCTATAACATCAGAGAGAGTCTCTAGATTTGTCTCGAGTCGCTTTTATGAAAACATGGTCCAAAAAGTCGCTAAATACAGTGGCTAAAGTTGGCAACAATGGTCCTCTTCCTCCTTTCCCCCTCCTCCCATGAGTAGGTGATGTAAGCGCCTTGTGCCACATTAACAGTAGTCTGTGCGGTCCCTTAAGCTTTATGATGAAAGAAACTCGTGGAGGCAGAGAAAATGACTGATTTCTTGTAATCGAATTACTCAAGGTATCGTTTAACCTCTAAACTCCACTGTTTTGTTCTTATTGGGAATCACTGAGTGCTGTCACTCGTGTGAGAACTCGTGGCAGTGACTAGAGGGGGTAGCAGGGTGACTTGGTGTCTAGAGGGGGTAGTGGGGTGACTGAGTGACTAGACACACACAGAGTTTGGCAGCTTTGAGTTCTCTGTGGCCGTTTCCTCTCCTGAAAAGCCTTTTGTTTTCCAGAGGACCGGGAGGCGAGTGAGTGAGTGAGTGAGTGAGTGAGTGTGTGAGTGTGAGTGTGAGTGTGTGTGTGTGTGTGTGTGTGTGTGTGTGTGTGTGTGTGTGTGTGTGTGTGTGTGTGTGTGTGTGTGTGTGTGTGTGTGTGTGTGTGTGTGTGTGTGTGTGTGTGTGTGTGTGTGAGTGAGTGTGCGTGTCTCAGTTTGTCTCCAGGGTGACAGCTGTTGCCAGGTAGAGATTGGATCACACTGAATTACTTCCTAAACGAAGGTTCGCTGAATGATGCAGGACGATCCTCCATGGTAGAAATGTTTCTTTTTAATGTGCTCAGTGGACTTCATCAGTGCGACACCCTTTGTATTAGTCAACAGACTGTGCCGTATACTACACCAGTATACTACACCAGTGTCCTACACCAGTGTCCTACACCAGTGTCCTTCACCAGTGTCCTTCACCAGTATCCTACACCAGTGTCTACGCCAGTGTCTACACCAGTATATAATACCAGTATCCTACACCAGTATCCTACACCAGTGTCTACACCAGTATCCTACACCAGTAGTCTACACCAGTAGTCTACACCAGTGTCCTACACCAGTGTCCTACACCCGTATCCTACAACAGTATCCTACACCAGTGTCTACACCAGTGTCTACACCAATATCCTACACCAGTGTCCTACACCAGTGTCCTACACCAGTGTCGTACACCAGTGTCTACACCAGTGTCTACACCAGTGTCTACACCAGTATCCTACACCAGTATCCTACACCAGTATCCTACACCAGTGTCCTACACCAGTGTCCTACACCAGTGTCATACACAGGTTTCCTACTTCAGTATCCTACTCCAGTAGTCTATACCAGTGTCCTACAGCAGTGTCTACGCCAGTGTCTACACCAGTATATAATACCAGTATCCTACACCAGTATCCTACACCAGTATCCTACACCAGTATCCTACACCAGTGTCTACACCAATATCCTACACCAGTGTCTACACCAGTATCCTACACCAGTAGTCTACACCAGTGTCTACACCAGTATCCTACACCAGTATCCTACAACAGTGTCTACACCAGTGTCTACACCAATATCCTACTCCAGTGTCATACACAGGTTTCCTACTTCAGTATCCTACTCCAGTGTCTACACCAGTGTCCTACTCCAGTGTCATACACAGATTTCCTACTTCAGTATCCTACCCCAGTGTCTACACCAGTCTTCTGTGAGCTTTTATTCTTTGGCGTCCCACTGCTGTTTTTCTGTGATTTTCCTTCATTTACCCCAAACATCGACTGAAAGTGAGTGTATCTTGTTCCCAAACAAATCGGAATCCTTTTGTGCTCACTGCTCAGAGCCATGATTACTGTTTGAATAAGTACTGTACAAATCAGCTTGTCTTGTCCACTCACAGATTTCCTTTAAGACAGGCTGTGGTTTCTGGGCACACACAGAGAAACAGAGAAATGGGAGAGACTTCAGTGAACAGAAGGTCCATTTTTATCATTATCATCAAATACCTGTATGAACTGTGAAATAAAAAGGTGTATTATATTCTTGTTTTTGTGCATTGATGTCTGACTATGAAATGGACATATGATATCACATAATATCGATCGCAGGATCCTGAGTCGAATCTGAATCATGTCGTGACAGACTTTGTGACATCTGCCAAAATTGTATCGTCATCCAAACGTATCGATATAATGTCATATTGTGATGAAGCTGGTGATTTATGCCCCATTACATACGGAGTAGGGTACGACCTAGCATCCAGTCTATGTAATATGGGTATGTAATATGGTATGGTCTAGGCTATGACAGCCCAGACCTTACGTCGTAGAAGAGCCATTGATTTCATTTGTTCGCGTCTGTAGTGTCAGTGGGATCACAAACTCCTTGTGACCTTGAGACCTGAGAGATGTTCTGTGCTGCGTAGCACAGGAAGTTGGCTCGTACGTATGTAAATGATGTTGTTAAGGTACAGTACGGACAAGAGATGATTCTGTGGTGTGTGTATGCAGCCCTTCTGACATTCTATGACTTTGACTGTGTGGGAATGTTGGTGAAAGTTGATAATGAGGATGAATTTTACTGCTAAACTAATGGGGTGAAATAACTCTAATTCCAATTCCAACACCCTGAGCTTTTCAACTAAACTTTCCACTTCACTTTCTATTTTCTTGCAAATGTGTGCACAGACGGCACACGTTTCAGAGCCCAGCGACTGCGGTCGCCATGGACACCGGCTATTGTCGCGCTGCTGTGGTTTGAAAAGCTGTGGTCTGGTTCAGCACCGAGACAATGACACACACACACACACACACACACACACACACACACACCCACACCCACTCTGCCATCATTCAATTCAGTGATCACATGACCAGTCAGTTTCTTTTCATTGGATATCCAATAGTGTCACGGCTTGCAGTAGTCTGTGTGAGGAGTCATTGCCAGCTCCCCCCTCACACACACACACTACACATGACCCACATTTCCTCCCCTGCTTCCGCCTGTCGTCCTCCTCAGACCTGCTGTCTTCCTCCTGTTTTTCAGCGAATCTTCTGGTGTGTGTTGACATGCCCACATTAATAATA
This sequence comes from Aeoliscus strigatus, assembly GCA_901007665.1. Taxonomy (NCBI): domain Eukaryota; kingdom Metazoa; phylum Chordata; class Actinopteri; order Syngnathiformes; family Centriscidae; genus Aeoliscus; species Aeoliscus strigatus. The sequence continues at coordinate 39,613 of CAAKHB010000341.1, read as the reverse complement.
TGATTTTTAAAAAATACACATTTGTATGAAACAATGAAGCTTCGGGAGGTTGTTTGGCTGCTGCTGTAAAAAAAGACCATTTTTTTTAATTTTAATTTTTTATTTTTTATTTCAGTAAAACAGATTTTGACATTTCATTTTGTGGTGAAAAAAATACTATATCTATATTTAAAATATTACAGCACTGAACATCACAGTATCGTGATAATAGTGCTGATTCCCACCAGTAGTTTCCAGATATTCAGTGGTTTTCTGTTCATGCAGCTTTGTATGCTGCATGTTGAATAGTTTTAGTTGTATTATATAATTGTCTTCAGAAATATTATTCATGTGAAACAAGTGGACGTATACAACACTTTCCTGGTGACTTTCTGCAGCATCTTTTGCAGATGGAAGTCCTTCAGTCGTCAGCTCGTCCCTCAGTGATCGTTTTTGGGCTGTTTACTCTTCTCTGCGTCTAGTAATTAACAACGCCTGTGCTCTGTTTCAGAGTAGTGTTGTTTTCCCTTTTAAGTGAAGGACTTCTAAAGGCTAATCGACGCTCTAGTCAGAATAGCAGCACCCACCTCCTTAAATCCAGTGGATCCCATACTGACCAGTCACAGCGACCGTCTCTCGTTGATGACTTGATCCCAGAGCCCCCATCCTCTGAGCACCGACAGTTCACCAGGGAGAGCTGTGTGTTTTGGGAGCTAGCCTACTTTGTGTTTCTGTATTGTCTTTGTGTACGAGGCAAGCTTCTGTTTTAGTTTCCCAACGACTCCATTCTTGTCTCTGAGACAGCATTTAGTCCCAAATGTTGGCAGCATCTCCTTTCTCTTACATGGGGTAAAGTTTCACTCTGTTGTTTTATGCTCCAGTTCTGTGCTTGTGCTGGGAGGAGAAAGTCTATTCTCCCTGACGATGAATGCTGCTATTAAGTGATCTGTTGGGCTCCAGAGGGATGGAAGCTGAAAGACAGGCCTGTGCCCGTTGCATAAGTCGGCCTGTTTGGTGTCATTGTGTAGCTGGTGGACAGCTCCGACGCCTCATTAACCAGCAGCCACACAGCGTCCGGCCACCGACTCATTAAAGTGCTGCTGCCATTAATACGTGTCTTCATCTCCTGATTGCCTTTCTTGTAAACCTCAGGTCAAATGATATAATGATGTGTGATAACAGATATTTCTCTGTATTATATGACCGATATGACCAGCCAAACCATTTCCAAAACACATCAGTTCACTCCCCTAACTGGTGCTCACACGTTGACATGAACATGTTTAACATCCGACTTCCATTGACTTAAAAGTGAACGTTGCCGTCAGCATGTGTCCGCTGTGGACTGATGTATACACTGGATGTTTGTGGTTGTGATGTTGAAGTATATTTGTATGTTTTGAGAATTCTGAATTTAATCTAGGTTTCAGCTGTGAATGACCCAAAGTTTTGGATGTGACGTGTAGTTGTGGGCTAGTGATTTGTTGTATTCATTGTCTTCTTCTGTATATCCGGTGGTTAGCGTCCACTTTGAGCCCTTAGCGCCACCTGGTCCTCTGAAACACTGTACTTTGTTTAAACAGGGGTCAGACGCTGCCTTGATTCAAAACTTTTTTTGCCACAATGTCTTTTTGAAGTCGAGATAATCGAGAAATTGGTTTAATTGGTCTAAGAAAAAACATGATGAGATGAAAATGAAAATTAGATGAAAAACACATTGTGATGTAAGTGTTGGTCGTTTTCACAGTCGACATGTGGTGCTGGTTCATTAAACTGTCACCAAAGTACTGGTTGTCATGACGTGACTGTCAATCCAGGCCAGACCAAAGTGTCAGCGGTCTGAACATCCTGCTGTTCCTCGGCTCCTGTTGAGAAGTTGAAGTGATGTTAAGTGGCAGGTGATGGTTGTTGATTGTCTGACCGTTCTGACCAATGGGGACATGTACACTCGATAAACATGGCTGACTGTTGGACGGAGGACAAGGAATTCATGGAGTTCGGTACTCTGGTGGGTTTCTTGTACCGTACCGTTGCCGTGGAAATGGTCACGGTTTACATGAGGTCTTAGCTCAGTTCCTCAGTGTGAACTTGCTTAATGTTGCAGGAACGTTCTGTTGCAAGTGGATGCTGGAATCTTTGGTGTGAACTTTACTTTAAAAACATTTAAGTGGAATTGAGAGAGTCAGGCGTGAGGAAGTGTAATCTGTGGAGATAAATGGAACCAGTTCATGCAGCGAGTTTACAGTTTTGCAGTCGTTTTGGAGCAGGCGCTGACCCCTGATTCTGTCTGTGTCTCTCCAGTTGAAGGTGAAGGTCAAGGTTGCATTCTCCAACGCTTTCCTGAGAAGGAGTGGGAGGACAGCCCCTTCCCACAAGGCGTGGAGCTGGTAAGTCCACACTTCCAGACGTGTCCCTGCAGATCTCAGTGGTTGGAACAGACGCAGCAGCACGTCATGGTTGGATCACATGAGCGCTCGACGTGGGGGTTAGCTGCTGCTGCACCATAAATCATGTTTTCATAGTTAGCACGATAAGAGCATGTGCGATAAACTCACACACACGCAGACACATACGGCCCGCCGCTGCCTCTCACATGCCACAAACACACAAAGTTCCATAACCTTAAAACACTCTCACCATTTACCACCCCGCCTCCCACCACAAACCATCTGCCACCTCCGTCATCTTCAGTTCATCTGTCAAACCCACTTTCTCTCAAGTGAAGGTAACCTATCAAACCCTGAACATGACCTGTCTTCAGTGGTATTTAACTGTCTCGGTCTGATGTTCACAGCTGTTGATGTCATATAGATCCACATTTCCATTGCTTCTCCAAATGCAGCAGGGGAGGTTGACTCATAAATAGGGTTGCAAAGGGGCGGGACATTTCTGGAAACCTTTCCATTGGAATTGAAACTGAGGAATTCTGCAAATATTCAATAACTGGTCAAAGAAAACTGCTAACGATGTCACCTCTCAGCAGCAATCCACTGTAAGTGAAACATCAACAGCACACACATTTAGACCAGGGTTCTAAAAATCACCTGTGTACAGTTATGTGACGAGGAATCGCAGTGCAGAAAGGGGCGTGGCCAGAGTCCACCTGCAGTGTGCATGTGATGGGGGAACAGCATGGACAGTGGACAGCGTACATCAGATACAGAAATGGACTGTTAAGGGCCAAACCTCATTGTTTGGTAAAGTTTATTTCTGTTAATTCTCAGGTAAAGTTTATTTCTGTTAATTCTCAGGTAAAGTTTATTTCTGTTAATTCTCATGTAAACTTGGAAGTTACTCCTAACTGTTGCAGTGAAATCATGTCAGATTTGTAAGTTTGGGATGTTCGCTGAGGCTGCTTGGCCTGGACCAGGACCCTCCAAACACACATTATTTTCATTTGTAAGAAGCACAGTCACAAGCACACACACACTACATACACAACAATCAATGAATACTTCAGTGGACTAAATGTGCTGCTCTGCCCCTCTGGTCCCTGATCAGAGGTTGTGGTGACTGACTGGTCCATCAGTGGTTCTAGTTCTGGTCCTCAGGGACCGGCTGTCCTGCAGGTTTAGATGTCACATGCAGCAGCCTGTTGTCAGGCCTCTGCAGCCACACACACACCGAACGCGCAGCGAGTACATACTTTCTCTGTTCAGTAACTGCTGGTCGCGAGTAACGGACTGACGTTCGTCCTCCTAGAGGCTGCGACCAGCGTGCGGTTTGATGCTATTCCTACGGCAGGATACAAGGAATATATACAATTGTTCATTTCAGTCAGATGTGGAGGAGCCATACTGAGATGGAACGTTTTTTTTGTTACATTTTTTTTCTGTCAACGCGGAGCATATGTCCGCACAAAACCACTAAACGTGCTGTCATATACATGGCCAGACCAAAATCAGAGAAGTGTATGGAGTATGTGCATAAAACGTACAGTGTTAGCGAACACTTAAGGAAGAAGTAACACTTTCCACCGTTGTTGTTGTCGTTGGGCAGTAAAGGGGTGGAACTCCAGCGTGTGCGACCCAGAGTGCAGAGGAGATAAATAAATAACACACAGCTTTTACTTTGTTCATAAAGGAAATATAGGAAAGTTTCTTAAATGACTTCTATCTGCATTCTAGAAAATAAAATTAACCATCAAGGAGGGCAGGTCCCCCCCCACACACTTATATAATGGTAGGGGAAACACTGGTATAAACAGATCAGCAAAGAACAATGTTTGAAACAACAATGATTATTACACAAAGTTTTTGTTCCTGGAGTTCAGTGACAAACTCTCTCTCAGCCCGTTGGTCTGTGTTCTGTAGCGCCACCTGGAGGACAGCAGCTTTATGTCCAAAAGTGAAGATCGGGTCCCTGGAAACGTTTGTTCACAGTTGGATCCAGTTTCAAGAGACCAGGGGGGGGCACTGAGGACCAAGAGGGTCACTGAGGACTGCAAACATCTGTTTTCACCTGTCCACATCATGATGATTCCTCCTCTGTCCTATGTAGTTCTGTCAGCCCAGCGGGTGGCAGCTGGTTCCTGAGCGCCAGCCGGCCTCATTCTTTGTGGCGGTTTTGACTGACATCAACTCGGAGCGTCACTACTGTGCCTGCTTCACCTTCTGGGAGGCTGTGGACAATCCAAAGGTGAGACGACCCGTCACTCCAAATAGCAACTGACATGAAGGTCCAGCGAGCAATAACGTCACCATCAGTTATTTCAGTCCTGACCTTATTTGGTGATTGATACAGAAGGAATCATGGTTATTCACTGGTTATGTTATTAGTTATTTTAGTGTATTTCACTCATCATTATCATCACACCACTATTCAAACGTTGGGGTCATTCAGACAATTTCATGACAATTTCAGTTTTGCAGCTTCCCTAATCATGAGTTTTCAACATATTGCACAAGGGTTTTCTCACTGTTTGTCAATTATCCTTTAACATGATTCCCTAACACATGTAGCGTTAGCATACAGGAGTGATGGTTGCACTGGTAGATATTCCATCAAAAATCATCCGTTTCCAGCTGGAAGTCATTTACCACATAAACGATGTCCAGATGGTATTTTATTTAATGATTCATTTAATGTTATCTTTTCGAAAAAAAAATGACCCCAAACTTTTGAACATCAGTGTATAAATGTTATGGGTCATGTGAAAAAACAGGTAATATGTCAATTCCCCTGGTTGTTTGCATACAACCTGTAAGGACGGGTTGTTTGTAAACTACCCGTGTTTTCTGGTCATGTACAAATAACCCGGGTAATTTGCATATTACCCCTTTTTGACCTGTAACATATACATGAACTAATATAGTGACTTAAGTGTAACACTTAATCTTGCTTATTTAGGCTGCATTCATTATTGAATATGTGAAAATATGAGAAAACCAGCCACAAAGCTTACACAGGAACACTTGCGTCCAGTTCAATGTTGAACATTATGGCTTCTCCACAGTTGGAACACGGTTGGATCTTCTTAGGTACTACTGCAATTGTTATGCAGTGGGAGGAGTGAAGGGGCGTAAATCCTGCTTCCTCCGGGTCAGCGCGAGGATCAAAGGGGCGTAAATCCTGCGTCCTCAGTCCCACAACATTGGCATCCCGGTATTGCATTCATCGGCGATCCGGCATTCATCGGCATTCATATCGCTGTAACCAAATGTTAGTAAAATGTCAGCACAAAACTTCAGAGATAGCGGTTCCGGACATCGTGGCTCCAATCCGCAATCGGGATCCGGCTCATCCGGCTCTTGACGTCCAGTTCCGGGCACTCCTGTATAAGATCCAGGGACTCCGGTTCCAACGGTCCCCGTGGTTCTAATCCTCAATCGGGATTCCCTCTGTCCCTGGCTCGTTCCTGGGTTTCGGTACCAAAAATATTGGGTGGAGCAAACCAGCCAGCCACATGGGAACCGAAAACCCCTGCAGCGGAGATGAAAGGAGAGACGGGAGGCAAGGTGGACCTTCGCAAGGGCAACAGTCCAATGAAGCAGGACAGCGCACCACACCGAGGCAACTGGCAAAGACCCTACTTGGGTCACTTTATTTATAGTGGTCGGACAGTTGACAATACAAGCATTTGTTGTTGCTGGGTGACACAGGATGATCAAAGGACACTTTCACATACAGCAGATGTGACAGTTAGGAACATCAGTTGGAGAACATGAAAGGAATCTTTGATCCCTTCTGCAAGAATACATTGGGCTATTCATGTTTGTTTCCAATTTAAAGGAAGAAGGATGTATTTACAGGAAATAAACAATATTTAATGTGAAAAATTAGGAAATAAAAATAAAATACTGTCCTTCCAGAAAGAGAAAAAGCGAGGGAGACAGATAAAAGATAGAAACACCTCCTCTGAGGAAGAGGGAGCAGTCAATAACGATGAGCTGGTTCAAGGCAACAGTCCTGATGGTGGTTCCACTGCAGAAGAACTTGTTACACACTTAAGAAAGCATCGTTTGGTGGAATGAAACTGAAGAACTGACTGTTGTGCACTGAGCAGTAAAGGTTGTCAGAGTTTCTCAGCTGTGATGTGTTTCCTGTCAGCTGCAGAAAGCTCAGGCCAGCGAGGTGGATGAAGTGGACGAGGAGCCGGCTGTTGTCCAACCAGCTCAGGTCTTTGCCCCCAAGAGCCTGGTGCTGGTGTCCCGGTTGGACTACACAGACGTGTTCAGGGTACGACACGTTCCATGAACCTGCAGCTGTCCAAGTTTCACTGGTGTAGAAGAGAGGTTACAGTCTTTAGTTTTTACCCGATGACTCCTTTTTCCTATGACTCAAACTTGTGTTGTCAGTTGATTAAAGAAATTAATTGAATTAATTACAGGAGTTTGTAATTAATTAATCGAATTAATCGCATTTTAAAGTCATATCTGCTAAAGGTCTCCTGATAAAGGATTTGAATTCTAGGATATTAAAAAATTGTAGTGCATGACTAATCAATTGAATACAGTAAGAAGAGAAGATTTGATATCCAAAAGTAAAGGTCAAGAACATCCGCAAACCAGTTAGGCCAGGTGTATTATTCATCAGTAAAACAAATACAGCAATACAATAAAAATACAGCAATACAGTTAAATTAATAAAATAAGTCTGTCATCAAAAATGTAATACAAATACAGCGATTCAGTTAAATAAATAAAATTCTGAAATAAAATAAGGCTGTCTCAAATAGGCACTTCAGCTCAATATAGCAATTCAAAAATGAATAATAGAAGTATAACACGCCTCTAAATGAGGCAAAATG
>CAAKHB010000341.1:5038-17009 GCA_901007665.1 Aeoliscus strigatus | reverse complement strand
CCAGCACAGATTTTTGGCCCTCGTTCTCCTCCTCGTTCTCCTCCTCCTCGTTCTCCTCCTCGTTCTCCTCCTCGTTCTCCTCCTCCTCGTTCTCCTCCTCGTTCTCCTCCTCGTTCTCCTCCTCGTTCTCCTCCTCCTCCTCCTCCTCCTCCTCCTCCTCCTCTTCCTCCTCCTCCTTCTCCTCCTCCTCCTCCTCCTCTTCCTCTTCCTCCTCTTCCTCCTCATCCTCTTTCTCCTCCTCCTCTTCCTCCTTCTCCTCCTCTTTCTCCTCCTCCTCTTCCTTCTCTTCCTCTTTCTCCTTCTCCTCTTCCTCCTTCTCCTCTTTCTCCTCCTCTTTCTCCTCCTCTTTCACCTCCTCTTCCTCCTCCTCTTTCTCCTCCTCTTCCTCCTCTTTCTCCTCCCTCGTCCCCTCCTCTTCCTCCTCCTCCTCTTCCTTTTCCACCTCTTTCTCCTCCTGCGTCTCCTCCTCTTCCTTCTCTTCCCCTTTCTCCTCTTCCTCCTCCTCTTCCTTTTCCTCCTCTTTCTCCTCCTCCGTCTCCTCCTCTTTCTTCTCTTCCTCTTTCTCCTTCTCGTCTTCTTTCTCTTCTTCTTTCTCCTCCCCCTCTTCCTCCTTCTCCTCTTTCTCCTCCTCCTCTTCCTTCTGTTCCTCTTTCTCCTTCTCTTCGCCCTTCTCCTCTTTCTCCTCCTCCTCTTCTTCCTCCTCCTCTTCCCTTTCCTCCTCTTTCTCCTCCTGCATCTCCTCCTCTTCCTTCTCTTCCTCCTCCTCTTCCCTTTCCTCCTCTTTCTCCTCCTCCTCCTCTTCTCCTCCTCTTTCTTCTCTTCCTCCTCCTCTTCCTCTTTCTCCTCTTCTTCCTCCTCCTCAGCTGATGCCGGCCGTTCTCCGGGCGTTGAAGGGTCGAGCAGCTCGTGTGTGTTTGACCCAGGAGCTCAATCAACACGTCCTACAGAACCGAGCCGTGTTGGACGACCAGCAGTTTGACTACATCGTCCGCATGATGAACTGCACCTTACAGGTGAGACCTGACCTTTGACCCTGTGTGCTCCAAACACGGACATACTGTTCAACATGGACCCTCACGTTCACTCACTCACATGCAGACTCTTCCACACGTCACATAAATCCTGACGTCCTAGCACCCTGATGATGTCAGTTTTCACTTGCAGTCTAAAAGAGCAACAGATTACTGCAACAGGTCGTACTCTAGGCCGTTCCCTACTCCCTATCCTACACTGTACACTTGGCCATATCCTGTGTTGTACCCTATGCTGTGTCCTAGGTCGTACCCTATGCTGTGTCCTAGGTCGTACCCTATACTTTATGGTAGATGCTACCATATGTTGTATCCTAGGTAGTACCCTATGCTGTGTCCTAGGTCGTACCCAACGTTGTCTGACATCTACCTCTCCAGAAATGTAACTGCTCCGCAGACTTGAGCCGAGCTATCAATCCTGTAGGTTTTAGATGTCACCCTGCTCCTTCACACCTCAATCAAATCAGCTGCTCATTGTCAGGTCTCTTTAGAACTAGGTTATTTGTGACAGAAAATCATCTATTGTTGTAGTTAGTGTGGTAACAAGAGCCGCTCACTTTCAGTCGCTATTGCTTGAAGGAAACAAAGAAAAACACTGAGAACCAGAAAACCGCCAAGCGACGCAGACATATCAAGGACTGCGTAGGACCTCGTGTAGGGTGCAGCGTAGGCTGAGTTGAGTACCTACATCCTTTAAGACTGAAATGTTGAAACCTGCTGTCACATTGCTCAGGACTGCTCACACATGGACGAACACGGGATCGCAGCCGCTCTCCTCCCACTCGTCACAGCCTTTTGCAGAGTAAGTACATCCAGCATCATGGCGCCTTCCGTCAACACAACACAACCTGCTCGTTGGTGTTCAGTCCTTTTGAAAAGTGTTTGTCTGACAGAAACTGGGAGCCGGCATCACTCAGTTCGCTTACAGCTGCGTCCAGGAGCACACGGTCTGGACCAACATGCAGTTCTGGGAGGCCATGTTCTACAGCGATGTCCAGAACCACATCAGGGCTCTGTACCTGGAGACGGAGAACGGAGAGCAGCAGAACCACTCGGTGAGTTATTGACGCTTCTCCCCGACACAGTTCCAGCCCGCCGTGACTCCACTCGGCTTGGGTCCAGACTCGTCCCATCCATCATAGTTCAGTTCCTCCCGGATGTGTGAGCGCTGACGTCACAGCAACGTCTGCGAGAAGCCGTTGACGTACATAAGTGCATAAGAATGCAAAAATGTAGTGTACCATGTTCACTCAAGATGGCACTTTCACCCTCAACATCCTCCATCTTAGTGACGTGCAAATGACGACCTTTCACTTTTCTGGATGGCGGTGGACAACAGCGACCCCAGAATCACCTATCGATGTAATCCAGGGCAATGCTAATGTCAGCTAGCTAGTAAATTACATTGTCAGTTGCTGACGTTTGGTTCTTGTGCGTAATAAATTGTCGTCTTCACTGTAGATTGACGTTTAAGATGTGAGGTCAGAGGTCGATGTGTTGTAAATATTCACAAAATGCAGCAGCTAGTGTATCAGCAGTAACTTTAATTTTAAAGTCATTTCTGGTAAGTGCACTGCGGCACTGATTGATTGGAGACAGAACTACCCTGTTTAAACTTGAACTTCACGAGTAAGTACAGTGTGGATAGTGTACTACAGAGAAGTGTACTAATAGAAGTATGTGATTTGAGACACAGCACTGGACTTCATTGACAGTCCACAATGTGTTTGTAACACATGTTCAATGAGCAGGAGACAACAAATAAACAATGGGATCGCTTTTGCTGGTTGACTCTAGTGGAGTCGATGACAAGATCACACTCGGAACGTCCCTGTCCGTCTATGACCAATCAGGGGCCGGCAGTCTGTAGCCGTCACATTTAGTGTCAGAGGAGGAACCAAAAAGAGCAGCAGGTCCCAGGTTCTATCTCTGATGGAAACACACTAAAAGTCGTTCGTCGTTGAGTGGAGTAGTGCTGGAGCAACGTGTGTGACATCAGCCGAGAAGTTTTCAAACACTGCAGCAGACTAGCAGATGACTCAGCCTGCTGAGCACAGAGCTATTTTCACCCGCCCCCATTAATCATGAATGACCTGCTGGCCCTTCTCAGGAGCGACACGAGGAGTCGGCCGAGTGTCGGGAAGTCGGCGCCCTGGAGCTGGCGTCCGAGCAGAGCCGTCTGTGGCCGACTCTCAGCAAAGAGCTGCAGACGGAGCGCGTGCAGAAGGAGGAGAGCACCGTGTTCAGCCAGGCCATCCACTACGCCAACAGGATGAGCTACCTGCTGCTGCCGCTGGACACCAGCAAGAACCGCCTGCTCAGGAGCTCCGGCCTCGGAGATGTGGAGAGCGTCAGCAACAGCTACGTGACAAACAGGTAGATACACACATACAGCTGCCGGAGGCCATGACTGTTTGTCCAACCCAACTTTATTTGTAAAAACAGACACAGACGAACACGTGTTGCACTGATCATGAATAAACCGTATGGTAAAGGGCTGTTTCAAGGATTTTCTTTGTCCACTGTTTGTCCACAAGACTTCAATTGAATGACTTCAACTTAAACTTCATTCACTCATTCACAGTCTGCAGACCTAACTTCCAGAAATTCACTGAAACGACCACATTGTCTGTAGCACAGCTGTATTATAAAATTCCATTCAGTTGTATTAGTACATAACAAGTCAAAAAGCCATGATAGACGCTCTCTGACCTGTGACCCTCAGTCAGGACGAGGAGCTGGAAGTGGAACATGAGCTTTTGTAAACAAGAGATGTGTTTTTTCTGTTTCGACATAAGTTGAAGACAGATTTCATGCCAAACTGCATATTCTTTAAATTAATTGGCATTTCTTTTTAAAAATAGATTTTGTCATGTAGAGGTGCCTCTTAGTAAATTAGAATATCAACATGTTTATATAGTCATCACAACTATACTTAAAGTGCTTCTTCTTTTCATATTGATGATTATGACTTACAGCTAATGAAAACCCCTATTTCTGTACCTCAGAACATCTGATCATCAGAATGAAAATCAACACAAATACTTAATCCGTCCATGTGATCTATCTATGTTTAAAGATGTTTCACTTTTTGAATCGATTTACTGAAAAAATTTACATTTTTGATGATAATCAAATTTATTTAGATGCACCTGTAGTTGTCGTCAATACTATAGTGATAACCCCCCCACACACACACACAGGTCCGTTAGACTTTGTCGTCTCCATGAGGACCGACATGTTTATGGTTTGTGTTGTTTGTCAGTATCGCAGGCAGCATGGCAGAGAGTTACGATACGGAGAGCGGCTTTGAAGATGCAGAGAGCTCAGACGTGGCCAATTCCGTGGTGCGTTTCATCAACCGCTTCGTGGACAAAGTGTGTAACGAGAGCGGTGTGACCAACGAGCACCTGAAGGCCCTTCACACCATGATCCCAGGTCCATACTGGTTTTTATGACCTCCCCGCAGTAATATAGTTTGATCTTGTTTATGTGGTTTATAATTTGATCTGTTTTGTTGACACTTTCTTTATGGGTTTTATTCCTCTGGTGTTTCTTTGCAGCTTTTCCTCCTTGTTTGTAATTGTTCTTGTGATGTGGCTGGGCCAGAGTCGTTGTCCGGGGTTTGGGTCGCCGGGGCCCTCGCCCACGGCCGCCACCCAAACCACATTGCACCGGCCCCTTCTGAGCCTTCCTGCGGGTGGTGGGCCTACAGAAGGAAGAGAGGAGTACTGTATTTTACTGGAGAGGAGAATTCGACCGATAGTCGAACCTCGGATTCAGGAGGAACAATGTGGTTTTCGTCCTGGCCGCGGAACAACGGACCAGCTCTACACCCTCACCAGAGTGCTCGAGGGGTCATGGGAGTTTGCCCAACCAGTCCACATGTGTTTTGTGGACTTGGAGAAGGCGTTCGACCGTGTCCCTCGTAGCATCCTGTGGGAGGTACTCCTAGAGTATGGGATCGGGGGCCCTTTGCTAAGGGCTGTACGATCTCTATACGCTGGGAGTAGGAGCCTGGTTCGTATTGCCGGCAGTAAGTCGGACCTGTTCCCAGTGCATGTCTGTCTCAGGCAGGGCTGCCCTTTGTCACCGGTTCTGTTCATTATTTTCATGGACAGAATTTATAGGGGCAGCCAGGGACCAGAGGGGGTCCTGTTTGGGAGTCACCAGATTTCATCTCTGCTTTTTGCGGATGATGTTGTCCTGTTGGCTCCTTCGAGTCAGGACCTTCAGCATGCACTGGGGCGTTTCCCAGCCGAGTGTGAAGCGGTTGGGATGAGAATCAGCACCTCCAAGTCCGGAAAAAGGGGGCTTGCCCCCTCCGGGTGGTGAGGAAGCTCGAATTACCGGTCAGTCTATGTTCCTACCCTCACCTATGGTCAGGAACTTTGGATCATGACCGAAAAAATAAGATCTCGGATACAAGCGTCTGAAATGAGTTTCCTCCGCAGGGTGGCGGGGAGCTCCCTTAGAGAAAGGGTGAGGAGCTCTGTCACCCGGGAGGAGCTCAGAGTAGAGCCGCTGCTCCTCCACATCAAGAGGAGCCAGCTGAGGTGGCTCGGGCCTCTGTATCGGATGCCCCTTGGACGCCTCCCGAGGGAGGTGTTCCAGGCATGCCCCACCCGGAGGAGACCCCGGGGGAAGACCCAGGACACTCTGGAGCGACTATGTCGCTCGGCTGGCTTGGGAATGCCTTGGGGTCCCCCCGGAAGAGCTAGAGGAGGTGGCTGGGGAGAGGGAAGTCTGGGTGTCCCTGCTTGGGCTGCTGCCCCCGCGACCCGGCCCCGGATAAGCGGAAGATGATGGATGGATGGATGGATGTGGCTGGGCGGGGTTTCACAAGGACATTTTATATTATGGACATAGTTGCATTTTTATTGTATGTAAAGTGAAAGCTAGCTGGACAGATAGATGATTTTGCTGTATATTTTATTTTACTTTAAGATGTGAACACTTTTACTTCACTTTTTCTTTCTTTGATTAGGTCGTTGTCATGAAGAGAGTTCCCTCCTGTATGTCTAAATGAAATCACTGATTGTGTCTTCGATCGTCCGCAGACATCGTTCAGATGCACATCGAGACGTTGGACGCAGTCCACAGGGAGAGCAAACGCCTGCCGCCGATCCAAAAGGTAACCACTTCCTATTTTCACATTCCACTGAGGAAGAGCCACGCAGACCCCCAGCCAGCCCCATCCACCCCCCTCGCCACCAGTCCCTACTGCTCAGGCTCACGGTATCACAGCAGGTACGCCTGTCGCCAGAGACGGACCTGTGTGACTCACAGCACGCCTGAGCAGTGCCGCGGTGCATGCTGGGTGACTGACTTGCCTGGTGTGTCATCTGAGGCTCGTGGAGCTGCGCTCTCTCCCTGACGCCCCGCAGGTTCGAGCGCCTGTGGGCTGCGTGTCGGGGAGGGAGGGTGGCTGAGCTGCTTTCTGTGGCTTGAAGTGTCAGTTCGACCCTAGAGACATGATAAGCAAACACAGGTCACATGTTTTAACTGTGGCACGTTGTCATCCAGTCCAGACCAAAGATTACAGGTGCTACTCTGCTCCTGTCGTGCAGCTGAAGTGAGTCCAGATGGCTGCAGACAAACATTCTGACCAGTCAGCTGCAGGCTGGCGACGGGGATGGGCTGGGCGCGATGCTCTGTGGCTGTGTGACGTACACACACACACACACACACAACAAACATGAATGTTGGACGCAGGACAAGGAGAACACAACCTTTACTATGTCTGAAATCTTGTCCTTCTTTACTTAAACTGGAAAAATGTAGGGTACTACATTCACCGTAGAGTACTACGTTCACCATAGGGTACTACGTTCACCGTAGAGTACTAGGTTCACCATAGGGTACTACGTTCACAGTAGGGTACTACATTCACAGTAGGGTACTACATTCACAGTAGGGTACTACATTCACAGTAGGGTACTACATACACTCGACTGGTTCACCTACCGATGGAATCCCTACCAATGCTAACGTTAGCTTGCTAGCTAGTAAACTGCAGCACTTTTCAGTCGTTGACATTGTGGTGTACGGTTGGTTCTTGTGTTTGATAAATTGTCGTCTTCACTGTAGGTTGACGTTTAAGATGTGAGGTCAGATGATTGACCTGTTGTCAATATTCACAAAATGCAGCAGCTAGGGTATCGGCAGTAAGTTTCATTTTCACGTAATTTCTGGTAAGTGCACTATGGCACTGATAGCAGCTTGAAATGCTAATGCTAACAAATCCACAAAGGGAAACACCAGTGTGTAATTGTGGAAATGTACAGATAAGATTTCTGGCTCTGGTGGTTTTGTTGCACTGTTTCGCTTCACGGTACGTCACAACTCCCCCCGTTGCTGTGGAAACGGCAGTGGTTTATGTGCTTTTTGCAAGTGGAGGCACATACTTCAGCCACACAGTGCATCTGGAATCTTCGGTCTGGACTGGACTTCAGACTGAGGTGGCACTCATCCTCACGTGGGTTTTGTTTTCATTGATTCATTGATTATAGATTGTATCCGCACACAAAAAGCTTTTATGTGACTCTGAATTTGAATCCTTTCATGCACTGTGGTCTATTTTTTATCATTTTCATTTTATTTGACTTAAAGGGGAGGGGGCAGAAACCCAAACAATGTGGTGGTAAAAACCATCTTCCACGGCAGCGTTTGTCACTGGCTGAGGCTGGAGAGTGTGTTAATGGTCGTCATTTTGTAGGAATAGTAGCACTTCATCTGCATATAAGCCGATTTTATGTGTTGGGTTTTGGTTTGACAATGAATTATTTGACATGTTCCATTATGAAATCTAATTGAACGTCAACTTGCAAATGCAAAGAATGGAGAAAAACAAACCAAAAAATGACCTATATTCTCATAAGCTGGGCATGAAAGGGTTAAAATGAGATGTGGATGTGTATTTGTTGATGTACGTTGTGCAACAACAAACCCGTCATTTCATCATGAATACGTTCATAAAGAGTGAAATCCAGCTGGTGACGTCAGCATGTTCTAAAGCATGAGTGTGTGTGGATGGTGACGTGTGGATCGTGTCCGTCCTCCTTTTCTACATTTATACTTCCATCATCCCAGCAGCAGGATTTCACTCATAGCTGCAGTTTGATTGAGCGCTATTCAACCACCGACTCTGGTTTCTGGATTCTTCAGTCTGCGGCCGCGAGCAGACAAACTGCATCATTTCTCTGAGTGGTGACGCAGCGTCTTTCTGATGTTTATGCCCTAAAAACTCAAAGCGCGTCCTTCTCTTTTGTTTGTATGTGAAGATGTTTGCAGCAGCACTTCAGTCTAAGTCAGGGGTGTCAGACACAAAAGAACATGTTCCTCCAGACGGTCCGATCGGCCCCCGGGAGGAATTTGCAGATTTACATAGAACATCAACGTAGCATCAAACATCAACGTAGCTTATCAACAACAGTAACTTCTGTTGTTGTTCAGGTTTGCGATGTGACAAGTTGTTTTATCATGTCAAATACACAGTTTTTCAGTGGAGGGTGCCTGTTGCAGACTGTTTTTTACCTCTGTAGGTCCGCTGTAAGTCGTAATGTACACATGTCAGTGACAACAGAGGCAGAATTCTGATGGAATTGTACTTATTTGTCTTGACATATTTCAGGTTGTTCATCATATGTTAGTGAACCATTAATTACACTCATGAGCACACTCGTTTACGGTGCCGACGGGCAATACAGAGAATAAACAACAAACGATAAAAAGGACAACAAGCAAAAAAAACACTATATTTACAAAGCATATCAGTTCAGATGAATTAAGAACAATCTGAGGACAGGCAGTTAGTTAGTGATAGAAAATGACCAAGAGGACGGTGAAAGAACCGTTTTCCTGATGTACTTAAAGGAGGGGAACGTTTTGGAGTTGTTGTTACTTTTACTACTGTGGCCGCTGAGCGAACATGAGTTTGAGCCCTCTGATGTGAATACAGATTGAGTCAGATTAATGTGTAAAGGGTTGGCCTCCCTGTCCTCTGCAGCCCAAGCTGCTGTGGCCGAGCCTGTTGGCTGGGGAGGAGCTGGTGATGGACGGCATGCGCGTGCAACTGGTGCCTGACGGCCGAGAAGAGGCCACAGGGCTGATGGGAGGTCCGCCGCTGCTGCCTGCAGAGGGCGCCATCTTCCTCACCACCTACCGGGTCATCTTCAAGGGCACGCCCATCGACCCTCTGGGTGAGAGCACACACACACAGACACACTGCATCACAGCGGAGTGTGGTCCTTCTCTCAAACGTGTCGTCGTCCTCTGGCAGCGGGCGAGCAAGTGGTGACTCGCTCATTCCCCATCGCCTCTCTGACCAAGGAGAAGAAGATTTCCGTCATGCTGCCCACGGACCACTTTGTCCAGGAGGGGCTCCAGCTCCGTTCCTGCACCTTCCAGGTAACAGCAGGGCTGAAACAACCTGTTTCATCATGATACTGGTTTGACTAGTTGTCGAGTCGTCGTCTTCTGTAACGACTCGTCAGATCATGAATAAAGTCACGTGACTTTACGAAGATGAGCTGAGAATTTGGATGAGTTGGAGCAGGAAGGAGGAGATGTCACTGTGCCATTTTGAACCCGTGCAGCTCATGAAGGTTGCGTTTGACGACGAAGTGGCGGCCGACCTGGCGGAGGTTTTCAGGAAGCACATGAACAAGCTGCGTTACCCCCAGCACGTCCAAGGGACCTTCGCCTTCACCGTGGGTCAGTGTGGGAAGATGGTGGTGGAGCACAAGACCAAGGACAAGAACCAATCACTCAAGTAAGGAATGTCACAGAACCTCCCAAAGTCCCGAACCACAATGGTTTGTTGACAACATAAAGGACAAAAAGGAAACATCTGATCATTTCAGGATCACTTAATCAGGAAAATCAACAGTAAATGATGTCACCCTGACCCACGCTGACCTTCAAAACGAGTTTGTCCTTAAAATACTGTGTTTCAGCAGGTTTATTAAAAAACCTACTTAGTTCTACCCTGAGAAGGATTTCAATGTATCTGAATTCAAACATGTGAAACTTAAAAGACATTTGGTTTAATTTCTGTCATTTTACATGAAAACAGAATTGAAAAATCAGCATTTTCCTTCATTTTCACGAGACATGCTTTCTGGAACAGAAAAGGCCGGAACCTTGTCTGTGTGTTTGTTTTCACACCTCTGATGTTTTTATTGGTGCTTAAATTTCACATCCCTACTTTCTTCACATTCTCTGTCTCACACACACACACTTAAATTCTTTTCTCTGAATGAAAGAAGCCTTTGAATAATTAATCAGTGTAAAACAAGAGAACAACGGAAAGAAAAAAAATAACACCACTCACACATTCACTCTGACACACACACACACACACACACACACAACTCATCGTTTACACCAAATTGGAAGTGGACGTCATGTGACTCAGCACAGTGAAAGTCAAGTCAGACTTTGTTTGTGCGTAACAACCGTTCTCTCATGAAACTCAGGACACTTTCCAAAAACCTGGTGAAGAGCGCCAAGAGGACCATTGGCCGTCAGTACGTCACCAGGAAGAAGTACACGCCTCCCACCTGGGAGAACCGCAGCAGCTTCCAGTCTGAGCTGGACGAGGACGAGATCTCAGGTAGAGGACGGAACGTTCCCGCTGGTCCTCGTCCCCATGTCGTCCCTCTCTGTCCACATGGAGTGTGTTGGATTCATGTCGTGGTTCTCTCTTCATTCTCCTCCGGCTGCTGTCACACTGCAGCTCATTTGCTCTGGTCTGAATCATTTGAGTGTCACTCTCCAGACGGTTCATTCAATGTAAACTGTATTTACATTGCCAGAACTGAAACAAATCGAGGACATTCCTGTATCAGTTCACTGTTGACATGTGCATCTCTGTACCGTTCCATTCCCATGGCGATCTCGACTCACACCAGGAGTGTTTCAGCAGCAGAGGAGAATGCCCTATGAGTACCGCAAGACGAGGCAGAACGAGAGTAATGAGAGGGTGTTAATACAGGAGCAGAGGAGCGAGGCTTCATTTCCTGATTGATGCTTCAGTTTTCATTAGCTTTCACCACCACACACTCCTCCTCCAGCTTCTTTTGGGATCAACCATCATAAACATGCCTCTCAATGTTAATTTATTACTTTATGAGGACTTCAGAACGTAATCAAGGCATCAAATACGATGATAAACATTTCCTCGTCCGTGACTCGTGTCTGACCTCTGACGTACCTGTGGCTTTTACACACACATACACACTGTACACGTTGTGTTGTATTCACCTTCCGCAGCTGAGCGCTCAAATAGAACAGACCGTCCCTAGCAGGGCGGTGGTGATGGTCGCGCCAGAGACGGTGCTGAAACGTGCCACGGTGCAGCCTCTTTGAATGGACACCATCCCCTTTAGTTCTGTTATGTCTGCTTCTCACCTGGAGACCCAGACTTCACAGATGATTCAGATCCAGACACATTCTCTGTGTGGTCCAGCTCCAGATGTTTTGATCCACAGGGTACGAAAGAAACTGCACCAAACATGAAAAGCTGAAGTTTGATTGAACCCCAGGTGGAGGGGTGATCGCAGCCCGAGTCAAAGACTGTTTCTTTGAAGCCGCTGGTTTCCGTTTGAACGTCCTGACAGTTCTGAGCACAGACGTGTGTGTGTGTGTGTGTGTGTGTGTGTTCTCAGTTTCGGAGGAGGTGGACCAGAGCTCTCTGACGCTGTCCTCCACCATACGCTCCTCGGACAGACAGACCATGAGCAATGTGGTGGAGCGAGCCTGTTGCCGTGACTACCAGCGCCTGGGCCTGGGCACGCTCAGCAACAGCCTGACACGCTCCAAGAACGAGCCCTTCAGGATCTCCACCGTCAACCGCATGTACACGGTCTGCAGGAGGTAAGGGGCAGCAGGAAACGGGCGGAGGCTGTGTGGAGCGGATCACTTCAATGCCTCATACT
>CAAKHB010000339.1:101333-127250 GCA_901007665.1 Aeoliscus strigatus | reverse complement strand
GCCTGCACATCGTCTGGGCCTTTGATCATGCTACATTGCATTGACAGATGCTCTGTGGTGTTTTCTGGTTGCTTATGAGCGAGGCGACAGACGGTATGTGAATGCCAGTAATTATATCTCCGTGCTACAACGGTAACAATTGTGGCTCGCACAACAAAATTTGATGGCATTTTCCTATCGCTGCAGTTATTCTTAGTGAAACCCCCTGCCCGCTCGGAACCTGTGTGGGGTCTGTGTTTACAGCTGTTTGTGACCTTGTCTTTATGAGAGGTGAGAGCCATGATAGAGGTTCACACCTTGTAATCAAAGTGGGATGTGTGATCCGTGCAACGTGCTGCAGAATCAGAGAAGAAGGAGAGCGCAATGCAGGCAGCTGGTAATTGACAGATCCACTAACCACACATTTGCATGAAGCGTCAGCAAGTTCATTAAAAACAAGACATCAAATGTTTAGAAGTGAGTTGTAAATGTCATCGGCATTGTTTCTCCGTTTGTGTCGACTCGTGTTTTAGTTCATGATTCAGATCTGATGTCAAAGCTCCAAAGTCACTGGGAGCAGATCTTCATTGGCAGCTGGGATGGACAAATGATCGTCATCATAATCAGAACTGAAGATGTAGTTGTCATCGGTGTGTGTGTGTGTGTGTGTGTATGTGTGTTTGCACTCAGCTGGATTCCTTGTTTAATAGCTGGTGTGAACGTGAGCATGAGGTGTGCCAGAGAGGTATGATGAAAATGCAGCCATTAACCAGGATACTCTATTTACAGGGGTCATGTATGTGAATGAGCTCTAGAAACTCTATGTCAAAGCCAGAACACATCTACTTAAATATGTTTCTGTCGTTTCCCCTTGTCTTTTTTTTTTTTTTTTTTTTACATTTTATTTGATTTTTTTTTTATACACATTACTCATGTCCTGTACAATCCCTGTCAGGGAGTTAATAACACGTTGGGTTTGTCTTTGCAGTCTTACCTTGAATAAATATCTTTTCCAGAGCAGCGTGGAGGCTCTTTGCATGTTGTTTGGTGACACAAACTTGTACACAAATAGTAATAGAATACTGTATATTGCAATATCAGCTGTGGCAGAACATGCACGCACACACACACTGGTCGGGGTTATCCAGGTGACTTTGCATGCGTATGTGACCTGTTTAAGGGAAACATCAAACCACAGTAATGAGTTAGTTCAATAATTCTTATCACAGACTATGATATGATTTCGGCGCTCGCAGCTCCTCCAGGAGACACCCTGAACATTCAACGTGTGAACTCAACAGTCGGTCCTTTAACTCACCTTTTAATAAGGTCCATCATGTCATCTGCACTCTGCTCTCCTGTCCAGGCGGTTTGACTTCTCCTGCTCAATGTGCATGTCACGGTTTTCCTCTTTTCACCTGGATGGTCGACAACTTTCCATCCACCGTTACAGCAGCTACACAAACTCTGTAGACAAACACAGTTTACAGGGGATATAAAGGCAAAACGGACATCTAATAACGGCATTTGCACTGGTTTGCATTGATGCACTCATTTCTTGAGATTCTGTGTTTATGGAAAACTTGTTTGGTTCATTTCCATCAAATCCACCTGAAATCATTGTGTCATCCTGCTAAAGCACATGTAGACCTGTCACATGACCATGACACCGACACACACACACGCACACATACACACAGTACTGTCTCTTTGGGATGTGCAAAAATAACTGGGTGCTTGAAAATTGGGTTAAAGGGAAAAAGTGGGTTGAAGACCGTTTTAAAAATCTGTCATCTCAGATTAAAGCGAAATGATCAGAAGTCATGTTGGTGTAAATGCAGGAGGATGAAATCTTCTGTTCCCCAGTGGTTGTCTTCGACCCATGTGTGCGTGTGTGTGATATGCTGAAATAGAAAAAGTCATTTGTTAAACTGCAAAATGATCTGTGTCAAATTGAATCCAATTACAAAGTCATTTCATCCAATCAGCCTGGTGTTATCACATAAAATATATATTTACATTATAAATGACATCAGTGGTTCTTAGAGCCCGTTAGTGATGAGTTTGGTGTTATCAAACACCCGTGAAGATCATTAATTAGTTGTCTGTAAAAAACAAGACTGGCAGTCCCGGGTTGTTATTCTGTCGTAGCAGAACTGGAGCTGGACTATCAGCGTGTCTGTGCGTCGGCTCACTGCAACCCAACGGAACAGGACTGGACAGGATCAGGGGACGGGTGGCCCAGGAGCAAAACAGGACAAGCAGCTGACATAGGGAGACCAGCTTAGATGAACATTGACTTTTTTTTCTACCTCGACCAGCAAAGATAAAAATGAGTGATGTTGATAAATAGTCGCACAGCCAGTTTATCAGCAGCTGTCTGGCTTGAGGTTGCTGGCAGCAGCGTCCAAGGCTGATAACCTCTGAGGCCTGAGGCATGATGTTAGGAAGGAGGCTGTGTGTGGGGTGTGTGTGGGGGGTGCAGCCGCTGGGTCTATAACACCGAACCAGACACTCAGTATCTTTGCATGTCGGCTGTGGTCCGACAAGCGAAAGAAACAACAAAAACACTTGAGAGTTTCACTGCAGCTGACATATCATGCACACACAGCAGGCACACAGGTACACAGGCACGTATAAGGCACCTGTGTACCTATGTTAGGAGGTTACCTGTGTTAGCAAGGCAAGGCAACTTTATTTGTATAGCGCAATTTCATACACAGTGGCAACTGCTTTACATAGAAAAAGAAAGAATGAAGAATTCATGGTTTTGTGAATAAGTTACTAATGGAGCTGCTTTGGCTCCTTTGTCTCTTTCATTGCTTTGTAAGATGTTTGTTTCCAGGGTGAATACAATGTATTTGGTGAAGACTGGCGTTTCAGTGGCTAATTAGCATCCCTATGTGAGGCTCACTGGTGACGCAGATGTTGAATTGTTACTGTCATTCTAAGAGAATGTGTCACCTTGAATTTCACTCTTTCTCTCGCCGCAGATGTTTGCCCTTTTCTCCATGCTGTCATTAATAATCCTCAATATTCCGACCAAATAATGCTTTAATGCAATGATTTTATCTTCCAGCTCTCACAGTTTTTAAGATTAAATGATTTTTTTTGTTCTTTGGCTTTTGTGTCTTTTGATGTGAAAGCTTCAGTTTTGAAATGTGCTTTTTCAGGGAAATTCCTGAAGCTGCATTTTCTAAACACACTGTGTGTTTGTGTGTGTGTGTGTGTGTGTCTCTCTCTTTGTCTTAAAGCTCCTATGCACTTTAATTTATGCATTTTCTTCCTCTCCTTTGTTTCTCCTCAGATGGTCACAAGAACAAAGAAAATATTTGTTGGGGGGTTGTCAGCCAACACAGTAGTGGAAGATGTGAAGCAGTATTTTGAACAGTTTGGGAAGGTAAGGCTGAGTTTCATTTTTCTTCTCAGTAACCCAACACATCTTCACTCTGTGTCATCAACCCAAAGAGAAAACATTGATGTGTAATTGTGTGCTCAGCGCCGGCTGTCACACACAATGATTCTGAGCTTTGATTGCCACATATTGATTGTGTCATGTAGACGATGGAATGTTGTTGTTCCACAACCTGCATTTTGTTTACAGTGTCGACATGCTGCCACATGTTTGTTTTCTAGTAGAATCCAATTTTTTGTGAAACTCCAGTGGATATATTGAGCATCACAGCTCCACGATTCTTTTCTGAGACCAGAGATCACGATTCTGTGTCATGACGTGTTTCATGGTGAAGTCAGAGGCTATGAAGTGTTCAGTCAGACTCGTGTATGGTTCAGTCCTCGACTGGTACGTAAATCAAACGTTCACTTACTCACTCACTGACAATACTGCCTCGATCGTTGGGCAGATTTCTTGTATTGAATGGATTCATCATGTTGTGGTGACGTTGGAGGTGATTGCACAGATTTGTGGTGTTATCTTGCAGCACTGCTATGAAATACAGTATGTCCACGCCAGATGTGGTTCAGATGTTTGTCTGATTCTCGTCACTGCTCAGTTTGTGTTTATTTATCCTGACCACAGACTTTTCCCTATGACACGTCTCACTCTCACTCTGATGCTGCACTGAGTCACGTTATGTAAAGAACCTTTGTCATTGGTCGAAGGAGAAGACAACGACAGAGCAGTGCTTGAGAAAAACACCTGGAGGGAAATAGGAGCGATTTGGAGCATCTTTTAGAAACAACATTGCATATTTTTTTATCGGTTTATTGTACAGCCTGCATGTGCTGACATTCTTCCAGTGTGGTTGGAAATAATTCACACAACCAGCAGAGACTCATATTCAGCCTTTTTCCTGTGTGGTGCAGCATTTTCTTCATGACCAGAACCCCCAGCTGACTGAGGCATATTTGCACACGCTTTCAGACAAGGACGTGCATACAGGACACACACACACATACACACACACACACACACACACAAACAGGCTTTGATACAGTGGCAGCCCTTCACAGATAATTTCCTCACACTGAGTGGAGATCCATTTCCCTCATGTCATATTCCACATCAGTCAAGGTCACCTTCAGCTGATACAGTCGCCGTAACATCAGCACTTGACCTTGAGTTTAAACAAGTTCACAGAGAATGGATTTTTCACGGGCACATAATGCACCATGTCCTGAAGGAGACAAAAGCACTGTTATGAAATAATTGCCACTGATATTTTTGGTTCAGATGAACAATGCTTGCAGCACTCTACTGTAAAAAAACAAAAAACAAAATCTGTGTTTCCTTCTCAACACAAAGGTGAAGGACTTTGCTGACTCTTTTTTTCTTTGGAGGGGGCATTAAGTACCTCATCAGGCGTGGTCGACTGTTGCAAATAAATATTGTTTATTTACAGAAAAGAACTCAGCAGGTAAATATTCAGCACAACTTCACAATCAATGGATCTGAGAAAGCGCTCAAAATGATTTTCGACTTGATTGAATGACATAATTGTCTTGATTAGACAGTTTTTTTCCCTCCTTGAGGAATCCTCGGTCTTGCGAGGAAACAAACAAATCACACTGATTGAGCATCTTGTGCTTGTTTCTGCATGTGCTTTTATAGTCTACTTGTGCATGCTTGAATGTGTCTGCAGTGCTGCTCCTTCCGTGCATGACTGTTTCGGCGATTATGTGTATTTATATGGGTATGTGATTAGGTGTGTGTGTGTGTGTGTGTGTGTGTGAGAGAGAGCATCCAGCAAATAGGAAAATGGTGGATGTTGTGGGCTACATCTGACGAGATATAAAACACCAAAAAATCATCGGCTTTGTTATTTTTCTGCTTTACAGAGTTAATTCACTCACCTGCCTGCTGGTGTGACCCGTCATTATCACCACACACACATCCATCTGAGGATGTTCTGTGAGAAGAGAAACCAATTAATTCAGTTTCTTCTCCTCAGAATTGGTGGCGGTGTGTCACTCAGCCATCACGCAGCCTGCTTAACATTTACATTTCTG
Organism: Aeoliscus strigatus; assembly: GCA_901007665.1. Classification (NCBI taxonomy): domain Eukaryota; kingdom Metazoa; phylum Chordata; class Actinopteri; order Syngnathiformes; family Centriscidae; genus Aeoliscus; species Aeoliscus strigatus. Next base: position 121,802 of record CAAKHB010000339.1, on the reverse strand, counting down.
TTTTTAAAGCACTTACCACTCATCGCTCACGACTGCTGCTGCTCACTGGGAACAACCATTTCACTGATGTCATTCTGCGTGCGTGTGTGCGTGCGCACCTAACAGTACAGGCCAATTAGCAGGATGTGGTCTGCAGAGATGGCGGGGTTGAGAAACAGCTTGTGTGGCCACAACTGGGTCACAGGTTCTCTCTGTAACCTACACACACACACACACACACACTTCAGTCCCTCCCTGCTATCTCCATTCTGTCAGGGGGAGAGGTTGCATTAGTTACGGGGAGAGGCTGACAGCTCTCATGCACATCAGTCTCGCCGCCGCTCTCTCCCAGCCGTCACCATTAGGACGGAGCGCGTGGTGCCTGAGTTTGGCACAGCTTCACACAAGCTGCTCACAGGCACACACCTTTTATTTTGTGGTCTACAGTACACACTGAAGGTGTGTGTGTTTGATAGTGACAGTCATTTGAACAGAAGTGAAGTGTGGTTGTGTTTGACTGATTCTAATGCATCTCAGATGGATCCCATTACCTGTCTAATAGTAGCCACATCCTGCCCCCCTCCTCCCCATCCCCGTCTTCATTTTTTTCTCTGCGGCACCTTCGTCCTGCGAGCCAGAGGAGAAAATCTTATCAGCACTGCCTGACTTCGCTTTTTATTCAAGGACTCTTTACTGGAGGCTGCTACTATTTCTGTCCTAATATTAAAGTCACATTAATCAGTGAGCGGTTTGTGTGCCTGTGTTTCTGTAGTGTGTTTGCTCACAGAGTTTTACCCTCCTAGTTCATCATTTGTTGCCATTTATATCCCATAATCTTGTTTTCTTCCCAGCATGCAAGGCTGTTTTCATCTTTAACACATTTAGCTTCCTACCTTTGCTGGTTGTTTGCAGAAACATCACTAAATATCAGGGTTTAGTTTGAACACCACTGAGAATTATGGCTGGAAATCACCAGTTTCATGATGATTCAATCGTATTGGACAACAATAAAACATTTGCCGATGTAACAAGTTTGTCACAACACAACGATCACATGTCACCTAAAACATTTTTTGTTTTGACAGTTTTATTGCTGAAGTGTTTCAGTGTGAACTTCAGCCTTTGTTACAGTAAGTCAGGCAAACGTGTCGAGCTGCAGCAGCAGCTATGCAGATATTCACATTGCTCACTTTAATAGTTTATCTTGTAATCTTGTGACTCTTCTTGTATATGTTCTTGTGTGTTTTGTCTCTTGACGCCTTTGTTTCTGTGAAATCATCGCAGATGACTGAATAAACATGGGATTTACAAGACTGAAGCTTGGCCCTTCACAGGGATTAGTTATGTAAAATCTATTTGAGCATCATCTTGACTAAAACCAGCAGATTTCCATGTGTTTCCATTTGAGAACATAGATCTATTTCTCCATCACATACACTGCTGACTGCAGGTGTACTGTGGCCACGCCCCCTGGAGGCCACCCCCCCTACCTGCACAGGTTATTTCTGGACTACTGAGGACACATGTTTGAGCCCAGAGCATCAAACTATTGATTGAAGCCACACGTATGAGCCTGTAGATGACAGGAAGTGATGTTTTTGATCATGTGATGGTTTAAAATATTTGATATTTGTGGTGTTAATGTGTTCAATATTCAACGAATAATTACGAAATTCCTGAGAAACTCTGGAAAGTTTTGGGACATTTACGTAGTTTACAAGTTATTATGTTCAGTTACTGTGGAAACCTGGGGTCAAAGGTTAAGCGCAGCAGCAGATGAAACAGTTTCATTCATGTGAGGCATTTTGACCACTGTGGAACATCTGATGAGCCTCTTTTTTCAGGCGCCTCCATCTCTTTACTGAAGGAACACCTGTTTACACGTGCACACACATAGACATACGCACACACACAATGGCCTAAAAGGTATCCACAGAAATGGGAAAGTTGATGAGACATCACATGATGTGGACATGACGTAGCAGCTGAGTCTGGGCCTGATGAGCTCTCAGCACAGTTCAGGTCATAATTAGCTGGGGAGCTAATTCTTCCTCATTGGTTTATCGTAATCAGCTTTGAGTGCATCTCATTGTGGCCTTTTTTGGCTAAGCTCAAGTCCTGCTCCCTGACACTGTTTCCGCCCGAAGCGCACTTTTATTTTCATCAGCGCTACTTGCTTCCATGTCAGTGCGCTGCCACAATCATCCCTTTATGTACCGGCTGTCCTGGTTCTCATGCTCCACTGGTCTACAGCCAGATCCTGAAGGTGGAGCTGAATGGGGGGAGGAGGAGGAGGAGATTGACCTGTTAACTGCCACTGGGCTCAGGAGGGATAAAGGTAGACGCACAAAGGTCACACTACTCAGTCAGACAAGCAAAGACAGAGTCCGGAGAGGAGACCTTGATCTCGCAGTAAAAGAGCACAAGTGATAAAACCTGCAAAGATATTGAGAGGATGAGCTGATGGAATGAGATTGTCAGAGATCATAGATCCGCTGTTGCCGTCTCACTGCACTGACATACATGGGAGGAAGAAATTATAAAATCATCAGAGAAGGATTCCTTGGTTAGTGCATGGGATTCATTCTGGGGACTTTGGTAATCGAATACCACGGCTGACATTTCACGTGCCTATACATTTTACAAATGGCACCAAAAAACTGTCTATAAAGATTGAATGGATTCATTCTGCAAGCCCACCCAGCCTGCGTTTCTTTTCACAGCGCTGGAGGTTATCTTACATGTCATCGTGAAAAGAAAAAGCTGCTGTGGTTTGATGTGTTCTGGAGGAAAGTCGACAGGACCACGGCATGTGAAATATAAGAGCTTCTAAGACTTGTTGAATGATTTGAGGGAAAAATGTAACTGGGATTCTTCAGGCTGATTATGTTTTGATTTAAGCTAAACATCAATATTTGAGGTGCCATCTGAACTAATCTATTCTAGTGCTGCATAAGAATATACATAGGAGTTTCAAAATGGGCCAATACATGTTAATATACGTTTCACTGTACATATATGTAAAACTGTAAACGTTGGAATTTCAGGTTTAATTATAAAGTGCTAAATGCTAATTGCATTGCACAATGCCTGCCCACAGCACATGTGTGCATGTGTGTATATTTGAACTTGTGTAGATGTATTTAGCATGAAACATGAAACAACCAAACACAAAATCGTAACGCACTGTGCCTTAATGTCTGCGTGAAAACCAAGTTGTTTGTGATCCAGTTTCAAAACATAGCAGGTCGTGAAAAAAAAACATGAACCGATACCATTACGTGGTATTCCACGTACAACTACACCGTAAACACATTCCCAGTTAGGTTACATCTGCTGTCGGTTATTCTTCGACTGCCGGCTGTGACTAATTCCTCTGATCAGTTAACACAAGTGCAGCAGCGTTCATCAATGCTTGTTGTTAAAGATGTTTTTTATTACTACTATTATTTTATTACTCCACCATAACTTAAGATATTCATGATGACCAGTTGTGTGCTTAATTTAGATTTATAAACAGTTAATTGTATTTTTGTATGGTGAGTGAGCCCTATAAAGAACATTAAAACACAGTGTCCTCTTCAATCCTCTTCTCCCACTGAGGATATTTGCACAGAGCTACAAATGAATCCCCTAGAATCGACTAGTTTTCTGTGAGATAAGCTCCGGCTCACAGTTGCATCTCTCATTGGCAGAAAGCGTCTAAACACAGATGATTAATGCTGAAAAATTCACTTTATAGGAGGAGAAGAAGCTAATCAAAAGGCCACTGTCCTTCATTCCACTTCCTCAGCGAGTGCAGGTGCACATTTGCATGCCATTTCCATGTGAGCTCACAGTGACCACGACCACTCCGACACTTCAATGTCCATCATCTCCTGACGTTTGCTGATTGTTTTCTTTCTGCTGCGACTCACCTAATCAGCGGAGGATATTGTCTGGTTTCAGTGATTACAAGGAGTGATCAGAGCAGTGATGATGGAGCATGTGGCCTGCCGTGCACATTCAGCCAGAGGCTTCAATCTCATTGCAGTCACTTGTAGTTAGTGCGTGCGACCAGCGGAGAGAAGGGCAGGGCGGTATAAATGAATTGGCTATGAATGTGGATATGGCCACGGCACTGCAGGGACACTCGGGGGAAAAGGGCTAGTTAGACAAACTATTTCATATCCCCCTTGACCTTTATTTGCCCAGTGGCCCGGCAACTTTTCAAATGGAGTTCAGTTTTTAAATGGCTGCTGAGGAAACAAGCAGCAGCGGCGACTTTGCGTTTGTGATTGTCTTCTTGTGAGAAACCTGTGTGTGTGTGTTCATCGGGGATGTCAGGAGTCACTGGTTTTACAGTTTACCGCAATTGTAAATCTTAAATATGAGAATTTTCTTCACTATGAATTGTTGACATCTTTTACTAGCAGGAACCAACAGTTTTCTGATTGACATGTAAAATGTGGAAATAAGGAAACGATTACAAACATACTTCTGCCGTATGAATAATCGTCTTGTGACATCAAACTGTGACATGGTGACGTCCCTGGTGTCAATGCAGGTTAGTGAATTGTTACTGCGAAGGATCAGACCTTTAACATCAGATTAAATAGATTTTGGGTTATAGCTGATCCTTTAAAAGTCCTCTCACAGTCCTCCACAACCAGATGCTGTGCAGTATCTCCCGCGCACAAAGAAAAGCTGTGGATCAGAGGAGATTGACACCTTTCTGTAGGTCTCTGCTCTCATCTCCTGGCTGTCCATCCTGAAGCGGTTCCCTCTGGATAAACCCGGATTGGCTTGATTGTGTTATTGGTGACTGATCGGGTCATTGACTGATAGAGCCTCTGTTCTGCTTAAAGAATAAAATGTTTAAAGAAGATTGACTGTGATTGGATCGGATCTAGCACCTGCTCAGAGGGGTCATTCAGGTGAAGGCAGGAGGCGCTGCTGCCGGGCTGTTTTGACATGAATGGGGGTGGGGAGGATTAATATGGGTGTGTTGGGGTGGCCCTGGCGTTAGATGGATGTGTAAGTGTGTGTGTGTGTGCGTGTGTGGGGGGGTTCACCAGCAAGGAATGTCATCAGCGGAAGTGTCATGTAATTTGCAGCAGTGTCACAATCGGACCTGTGTCGAGGGGTCGACCTCCAGTGCTCGACCACAGGTTGGCACGTTGCCGTCCTATCCTATCCCATGGGAATCCTCCGGGGGAACGACGCATCAGGATACAAATGTATTCTGCAGAGGAATTCAAAATATTAGCGGTGCACTGGTTCAAATATCACATTCTAAATCCATGATATAGTGTGGTTTGGGCACAGCAGGAAATAAAGACCGGTCACATATGAACAACACTTGTTATTGCTTCGCTCAGTGTGAAATGTGTGCTCAAGGCTTTTTAAGTCTCATACATCTCTGGTCAAGTTCATAATATTCCAGAACGGCGGGATGACACGATACAACAGCATCTCACCAGTTTGTTTATATTTATGCTTGTAGGGTAAACACACACACACACACACACACACACACACAAGATACAAGGCACTATTTGTTATGTCTGTTTTTGTGCCAGAAGATCAGTCCAAGCATCATGTTTGTTGTAAATACATGCGTGATGACACAGAAAATCCATTGAAATATTAGTAACAATCAGTCCAGGTGAAAATGCTGCTTAGAGATCGACTCAAACAAAGATTAGTTTGAAATTACGACAAAACATCATGTACATCATGAGAGCAAGGGAAAGCGTTTCCATTCTGGGGCTCAGGTGAAAACCTTTCATCTCCAGACGTCACAAATGACAAACAGCATGTTTTCATCTTCAGCTTCTTTCAAAGTTCTTTTCAGCCCCAATAACATTTTTGATGAAGCTGAACAATGCCTCAGCACCATTTTGCAAACACGAAGTTGACTCAGTACGAGTCAAACAGTGACATCAGGAGAACACATCTATGAGACGTTTGTTTCTGAAAGGCTTCAACCTCTTCACAGCTTTTATCGGTCTATAAAAACTTTAAAATTCATTCATCCTTTTTGCACAGCCAGAATAATGTGCCAGATGATGGAATCTTGAGACAGATGTCACCTTCAGCAGAGTGTTTTTTAAAAGGAAGCTGCAGCATCCATTGAACCACTGCCTCAGTTTACTTATAAGATGTATGTATTTACATACATGAATATAGATTTACTGGTTCGCTCCTGATGGAACTTTGAGCAACGGCAAAAGCAAAAGCAAAAGTTAACTTTGTTCACATTGATTCTGTGTTAAGTGATGGAAAATGTCTTGAATCAGCTTCTTTGCTGCACTTCTTGGTGCAAGAGAGTGGTGTGAGCAGGTCTGCAGACGGCTGCCGCTTCCTCCTTCCTCCTACACGCCATGCTCGTCTCAGACAAACTCTGTGCTTTAGTTTGAAATGTCTGAAGGAGCCTGACGACATCTTAATGTGTGTATGTGTATGTGCTTGCGTGTTGCAGCCCTAAACTCTTCCTCTCTTTTAAACAGTTGCTTTGCTAGTTAGGGTATATTTGCTGCAGCTGTAAAGTCCGACATCGCAGCGACGTGCTCATTACATCCAGTAATATATCGGCAACAGAGAAAGTGGGCCAAACCAAACGCAGTAATTACTATGAAAAATTAAGTTTTAGCAAAAGAGGAGGAAGAGCAAGAGAGTTTTTTTTCCTTCTTCTTTGCTCATTAAAGCAGTTTATTATTTTGTTAGAAGAGATGCCACGGCCGCCTAGTGAAACTGTGTTAGCGTCAGGATGTTAGCGTGTTGTTAGCATGCTGATGCTGACAGTTTGAGTGTTTACCCATAAGTCGTCGTAGTTGTAATATAATATGTGTTGGGGTTATTCTATTGTCTTTTATTCTGTATGATCTAATTTTATTATTATTATTATTATATATTGGTTGATGTTATGCTATAAAATATGCCAAAGGTCTTTTTACTTTTTACTCTACCTCGCTAGAACAAAGGTGTCAGCCAGACTGACAAACTGATGGTTTGACATTTCCATCCTTGTGAAATGTTGAATTACTGACACGTAACTTTATAAAGTTTGAATCTGCGGGAGGTGCTGTGTGATTGTGTCAAGCAGTTCATCTGTGAGTTTAATATGGACAGAGGTCACTGCATAAGATTTAAATATCCATTTGTCACTTTATAGTTTTGTTCACATTACAGTTAACTTCAGTGCAAACTGTAAAATTGGTTTATAGGAGTCACCTCATTGAGTTAATTAAAGCACGCACTTATTTGATTGTCTGCCACTGAACGCACCAGTGAGACAGAACTCAGCTCAAACTATATGTGATGTCATTTGAGAGTGAAATTCATGTTTACATACAGACAGAAAGTGTCTTCTTGTGAGCTCCAAGGAGACCTGAGAAGAGAGCTACAGACAAACGAGGCCAAGCGTTTAACCCTTTCACTTCCTCCAGCTCCAGTAGTTTAACACCCTGTGTGTGTGAGCGTGTGTGTGTTTGTGTACTAGCATTTGATTAATCAGCTCCTGTTTAGTTATTAAGAAGAAATGTTTCTGGAGGGGATAGAATAAGAGATGCTCCAAATAATCCTACACAGACAAATGTATCAGCAAATGTGTCCTGTGTCTCCAGACAAGTTTGTTGCCATGGCAGTTTTTTTTCTTTCGCGCGATGTTTTTGTGGCGGACGTAGTGTGTGATTTGGATGGACATGGACGCCTCTACTGACGGACGATTAGGAGCAACCGCAGCCGTCACAACTGCTCTCGCACTTAATCACAGAGTGTCTTTCAAAAAAAGTCCATGATATATAAAGACCATGTGTCCCATGCTGGAATAAATCACAAACCTTTGATTGTCTTTATGCACAAGTTCAATGGATGTTCGTGTCCTTCTCTCAAAAACAGTGACAGAGGCAAAGAAAGATGACGACAAAGATACAGGATTTACATTCTTAACAGCTTAAAATTCACCAGTGATTGTAAATTAGTCTTTTAAAGGGCACATGATTTATTCAAATGATGAAGGATATTAATGATCTGTGACCAAAGCAAATGTCAAACTTCGACTGGTCAGGAATCAGCTGATTGTTGTGACATCAGGTGACTACAGTGCAACTCAGTACAACACGGTACAACTCTTGGATGCAAGATTGCGATTCAGTTGCTCAGACAGGACAAAAATGTTTAACATTACATTTAAGATAAATACATAACATTTAACATAAATATTGGCCTGATCTTGAATCAGGCCAGTATTTGGTAATGTTAGCCATCACATTTCGACAAAGTATTTATTTATGCACTCGTTTTATTTTCATAGAATTATTTTATATCATGAAATTCCTTGATTTGCATGAAATTATTTTTATTACTTTCACTAAATTATTTTTATTATTATATATAAAATAATAATTTCAACTGTCCTGGTATAGTCTTGATTGGCAAACTGATGCAGACTGGACAACTTGTTGCCATTAGTTACAAGGTCATTGTGGCATTTTCTAAGAAATTGCACAGACCGACACACCTGGTGAATGACAAACGGACCATTCCCAATACAGACTAATGACAAAATGAAAATGTTGCAGTGATGATCTGAAGAGAACGTATCACTGGACATCTGTGCAGCGTCACGTGATCGATAAATATAGTTCATCAAATAATAAAGGAAGGTTATTAAGCTGTGAATTCCAAAGTCATGTAGACAAAGAGGAATAATTGGGTGGTTTTCCTTCCTGAGCAGAAGAACACGTGTGTGTTAGTGAGATGTGACAATGCATCATGTGTGTTTGTTAAGTGTCAGTGTATCTACTGATTCCAGCATTCGGGTCCATGTATCAGTGTTTACCGCTGGAACTGTTTTACCATCACACCTGTGACCTTTGTGAGCCGCCGCTGCCGCACAGACTAACAGCACACTGCGTGTAATCAGACGTACAAGCGTGAACCTGAGTGACAACAAATCACTATTTCAGTTGCCGTGAATAATCTGCTGCCTGTTTACTGACGTGTGATCGCTGGTTGGGTGGACTGAGAGCCAAGTAAGTCAGTCTGATTGAACTTATGGCGCAGAGCAGACATCTAGTACTACGTCTCAGCCTCATCTTTTGTTCAGGGACACACACACACACACACAATCACAATCACACCAGTGCCCCCACTCAAACCACTTCCTGATCAGGAGACTTTGAAGCCAACATGTGGCCCATAAGTCCCGTCCACAGGTAATTAGGTTTGATGGTTAGTTGAGCAGAAGCACAGATTTGATCTTTCTCTCTGACTCGCCACCTGGAGGCTTGTTTCAGCTTGTTCTGGAAATCTGCTGCCAGCCCAGCATTGTCCTTTCCAGCTGAACACACACCATAAACGCCAGCGAGGAGCAGTTGATCCCTTTTAGATGAGCTGCCCACCAACAGTGGATCCATTAAAGAAAGTGTCATGAACAACATGTTACTGGATGAAAAAGCTCTGGATTATATATGTGGCTGAAATTACAGGTTATTAATTGATGTTTGTCAAACATGGACGAACCTGTGCACTTTTATTTCCTAGTTTATTTCATGTTCTTAGGTTTGTTTGTTTTTCATTGGCCGGTCTGTCTTAAGAAAAATGAATTAAACAAGATATAATAAAAAAGACAAAATACCATAAATAATATAAGGTACAAAAATGTAAAATATAAAAAACATGAAATCACAAAAAAGATTAAATACAAGAAAATGTATTTTACAGAAGATACACATACACTGTTTACAGGGAAGTATACGTACTTTTAACAAATATTGTTACATTTCTATCTTGTCACTCACTGTGTTCATCGTCACAAATGTTGCTGCTCCAAGAAGAAAGAAAAATGTGTGTGTGGTTTGTGTGTGATATAGTCGTCGTACACAATCGGACAGGCTGTATTATGCTCAAGTGACGTTTTGATCGCATTTAATCGTCTGCCAGGGAGTCTTCCAGCTGCCAGCACTCTGTGTTAAGTGATATTTGCGTGTTGAGTTTCTCCCAGTAAAAATAGCCAGGGAGGATGGAGGAGCTGCTCAGTGTTTGCTGGCACAGGTTTCCTCTTCACTCACCTGTTCTCGCTGTTCGTTTGGAGATATATCGAACCACAATGGAAATTTGAGGACTCACCTGACTGTTAGTGCTCTTATTCATTACATCCACTTGTGTTAATGACGTCAGGCTGCAACTGTCTAACATGTTGTGTGTCCGTTCCCATCACAGTTCATCTGAATAGAGAGTTCAGATCAGATGGTCGAGCCAAGGGGCTTGGTGAAGCTGTAGGCGTGCCACACATGTATGTACATATTTGAAAAGACACAACTTGACTGGGTAAATACCAAAGTATTTGATCATTTTATACCTGTTGCAGCCATGTGGGTGGCAGGACATGGACGGTACGATGGCTGTTAGTGAGTCAGTGTCTGTCTCCAATAGACCACAATCAAACTGTGCAGTCCGTTAGTGAGGTCACTGGGAAATATATGAATATATCTGAATATACACATATTTATAACTTTATAACAGTACACTGTTGATTGTATTTGAAAAAAGTTCTTGTTCTGTAGTTAAGTATGAAACAGAAGCAGTGATATGACATGTGTGGTTTTACTCTAGAATGAACTGATATCAACTCGTCAGAGTTTCATCAGCTTTCAATGATCAAAGTATCGCATTTATCAGAATTATGTTCATATGTCGCTCTAGTGTTTTCTCTTTGAACCCCAAAAAAAGATTTTGGTTTATTGCTAATTTTCCACCAGTATGTGGTTCTTGCTCTCTCTCTTTTAATTACGAATCATTTAACTAAATTGCTGTTTTGCCATCTGTTGTACGAAGGAACTCAAACACAAGAAATGCTGCCTCTTTTCATAATAGAGGGAAACTTGTCAGTTTAATGGAGATTTAAAAGTGCATCATACGGCATGTGACGGCGTGTGTGTGTGTGTGTGTCTGTGTGTGCGTTTAGCTGGACGCAGCAGAACAAGACGTCTGATCTGTCAGTGTATTTCTTGTGCCGACAGCAGCATTGATGCATGTTGGGAGTCTGTCGATAAACACATAAAAACATAATTGTCGTAGTGTGGCGCTGACATAGTGCTGGCATTCATTAGGTCTTGTGATTCGCTGCTCTGGCCGCCTGCCGGCTCATTGGCAGCCGGCACATGGAGCCGAACTGTAAATCAGATTCAGACTTTCCATTCAGCTGCCCGACTCAGGGGAAAGGACCGGCCTTTATCTTGACCTTGTGGCCCTTTTCACAGGCTGAGAAGAAGAGAGCAGCTCAAAGGAGATCGCTCCTCGTCCACACAGAAGAGGAGAGTCGGTGTCTCTCAGCTTCTGAATGAAAACTGATGTCACTGCATTTTAGGATAGGTGAAGCAGTTTGTGAGTGCAGTTTCAGTGCATTCTGTCGGAATTAGTCTTCTGTATCAGGTTAGGGTAACACATCGCCGTACCTATGGCTTATGTCTTCCCCAGTGCTGTAGCCTGACGGGAACCTCTCCGGAAATGTAAGTACATGCCACTACGAAAACTACACCGACACTGGATTCAGTTATTACTGAAGTTACTCAATTCTAAACAAAAACACATGAAGGCACAAAGACTTCTGTTCAAACACCACCATGTTTTACTCTGAGGTGGTGGTGCTAACACTCCTAAATGTTGGATGCTAACCTCCGCGACGGCAACACAGACACTTAAATTGACGTGATAACCTACTGACGTTTGACCTCTGCAATGACAATAACACTTTGAACATTAATTCTCTCTGTTGTAATGAAGTATTTATCTGATTACTTCTAATAGAACACTGGGTTAGTAAATAAATGGACAGAGAGCATCACAGAAGTCTAAATGCTCACGGCAGCGTAGGACATTATAGTCAGTTCCACAGACATATGAATCTGTGGCCTGATGAGCCTGCAGAGTTCATGTAGAAACTCACAGGTCGCTGTGGTTCCACGCTTGGCTTCCTGCCACAGCTGACGCTCTGAAGAGAGTTTGTCCTCAAGCTGTTGGGTCCCCTGCCTCCTCCTCCTCTGTCTACTCCCCGTCTTCTTCCTTCTCCTCCTCCTCCGTCTTGCCCTCCTTTTCCCCCTCCTCCTCCTTTATCTCTGCTCTATCTCTTCCCTCCATCACACCTGATTGCATCTGACAAATGCCCCTATTGGCTCGACATCATCAGGTGCAGGGGCGGCAGCCTCAGACTACATTACTCTGCCCGCACACCACATCTGTTCTCTATTTCACATGGATGACACACTCTGCTTCTTCCAAAGACTCTGTGAGTCGCTGCTTCCATTGGCAAAGTCCTGGACCTGGTCCTGCAACTGGACTTGGTCTCTGCTGTCATTCACTCCCATGTTTTCTCTCCTGGTGTCAGATGTGTTTACATCACCGTATTTTCTACTGTGTTCTACCTGCACCTTTGATGACAAAGGTTGAGTGGAGTTTAATGGCTGTGGTTTGAGGATGTAGGGCAGAAATAAGTAACGCAGTGATTCACCATGGGGAGAACAATTGTGTTCACGTAACCTGTGATGAGGAGAAGCAGCAGCAGCATTGTTTTTTACTGAGGGAACACAAGTCCAAACGAGTTTCAATTTGGAAAAAGATTTGTACAGAATTCTTTTTTTCATAATTCATTTCATCTGATCTGGTGGAAGCGTGTGAAAGTGGAAGTGACACACCAAAAAAAATAAATTGATGCGTTTCGAATTAAAAATGTGAAATGCAGTTTCAAAGAAACACTGTAGTATAATTAATTCTTTAGTCTTTAACCGACATTATCAGCCTGTGTTAGATAAGACCAGATGAAGAAAGCAGCAGTTCACTTTCACCTTTGACTCGACTGCCTACGAGCGTCCTGTTAAATACGAGCTTTAAAAGTGACTTTGGGAGATCCAAAGGGAAAAACAAAGGAGCAGTGGCGTCCCACCCACCAAGGAGAGACGCTGATGGACTGTCATGGCCGCTGTCTCATCAGCAGGAATGCAGCATGCGGTGGCACAGTCACCATGTGGCGGCAAGGTGAGGTCACATCATCTGCCTCCGATGAGAAAGATACGCCGTTAAAAAGGCCACAAATGTCTCCTTTACCTCCATTTCACAGCAGACACACTTTGGTCGATATCTTTGGAATTACTTTCAATCTAGAAGAAGCGTTTTCACAGAGGGATAATAAAAAAAGAAGAAGAGTCGTTGATGGAAAAAATGTAAAGAGAAATAGACGCAGCTTTGATGGACGGAGTGGCTCCAACCTACACGGTTCCTCGCGGGTCCTCAGCCCGGCGCTGCACTGCTGGGCAGTAATTGGTGAGTTTCCTGGGAAGAGAAGCTCGGCGGTGCCGCTGGCCGCCCTCACCAGCCTGAGCCCGCTCTAATTGGCACAGCACGCTGCCGAGCTCTTTGCGCGCAGCCCACTTGGACCACACGCATGTATTAATGGGATATGAATGAGTAATCGGTTATTGGTTCATGTTCCTGAAGGCTCTCATCAATTAAGAATATACAGTATGATCAGTTGAACCATTTCAAACCATTTCTCCAACCATCATCACTTATGGAATCCGCTTTGACTGTTTGTACACCGATAGACGTCAACAGAGTGAACAGGTGCAGACATGGAGCGTGTGGTTTGTGTGTTACTCGGTTGTAGTGCTGATCACAGCTAACGCTAACTAGTAACATGTATCATTTGATCATTGACTATGAACAGAATCAGTTTGGACCAATCACATGCGTCTGGGGGCGGGTCTTAACAGGATGACGACATGTACACAACAAAGATGGCTATTGCAGATGAAAAGCGCTGGTTTGAGTTTTCTTTGGCATCAACTGGAAACGAGTTGGACGTTTCTTTCAAAAACCAACAAAGGCTCAATTCCATTCCATCGTCTCTTCATCAAACTCTTTCACTTCTCCAAAACAAACTGACATTGACTTGTTTTCTCTGACAACATCACCATGTTCTCTCCTCTGATTGGGCGTGATATTATCCATTAATGTGCAGTGGGATTTTCATCTGCCCCCTTTGACTTGAAGGTCTATCATTTGTTGACAGAGCCTCCGTCTTTCTCCAGTCCCAGCTGAAGTCAGTTTTTGATGCAACGAGTCAAAATTGATTTGTGAGCTTTAATTGTTGTGAGTCTGTTCATGAGCACATATTGTGTGTTTTAGTTGATGATCTGTTCCAGCTTGCCCATTAGTCTGTGTGTGTGTGTGTGTGTGTGTGTGTGTGTGTGTGTGTGTGTGTGTGTGTGTGTGTCACATATGGTAGGTCCTTGACTGTGACAGACTGACACATTTGTCATTGATGGCTCCCAGCCTCTGACGATAACAAGTAGTTGAAAAGGACACACACACACACACACACACACACTTAATTGACCCTGAAAAACACACATACACTTGGAGCACACAGGCGTTTTACTGGGCTTCTCTGAGCTCAGTCAATTTGACGTTAACGTATTTATAAAAATAGTGAAACGAGAGTGAGAATAACTTGACGACAATAATGGAGGTCTGGGTGATAACAGGACATAGGAGTGTACAGAGGACAGAACACACAAAAACAAAACACACGTAAACTCAAACGCATGCAGTGAATTCCCATCATCGATGACATCTGCTGTGATGATCAGACAGCACGTAATCGATATTCTGTTTCTCCAGCTTTGGCTGCATCCACATGAATCCATGTGAATTCTAAAACACATCACAACTGCGACGTTAAATCTTGTTTCATCCAAATGAATGGGGTCATGGAGCAGCACTGAAACTTCCGTTTAACATTGTCATTGATGCAGTTTTCTGAGAAGGAAGTATCAACAAATATTGTATATATTTAATGGCCCGCGCCTCTGGCTCACACACACTCAGTGTAAATAATGAAATAAAAACATTTTACTCTTGATGCATTTATCAGCAAAGACACTGCAGAACAAATTACAGAAAAAGCACAATCATAAGAAAATAAACCTGGATGGTGGTTTGATGTGCAATGGGCATATTAGAACGGATGGAGCTGAAATACTTTAGAAATACTCGAGCTTCAGGAATCCATATTCAGTTTTCCCTCTTGTCGTCTTCGCACTGTCCTCGACATCACCTAAGCGCCTGCATGTCCTGTTTGAAATGTGTCATCAACGATCCTGGCAGGTACGTCGGCACATAAACCTCTGAAGTGACAGCACTTCTTGCCGGGAAAGGTCATTGTATGAGTGGGTTAAACGCGCCCTGGAGAATGGAGCAGGAAGCTGGCGGTTTGTGATTTTTGTGTCAGTTTGACGCTGGCGGAGCGGCTCTGCCACTCACACTGACCTTGACCAATTCTCCCTCAGTTTGACTTAGAAGTCACTCTGCAGAAAAGTGCCTGGCCACCATGTGTCAGAGGTGCCAGCAGTCATTAGTCCGAGTCGAATGGGGGATGTGAAGAAATTTAAAGAAAAAGAGGAAGAAGAGAGGCCTGTCATTAGCGGTCAAACCATCACAGCAACAACACACAAACCACACTGTCTGATTTGGTTTAATCCAATTAGACATCCACTGAAGCTTCACTTGTTTTCATTCAAGGCTGATTTAGTTTGTTGTGAGTGGCTCCGTGTGTTCCTGCTATTTGTCCCCGCTTTCCGTTTGCTGAAGAAATTATCAGCCTTTTCCATCCCTTTAATTTGGCTCGATGTAGAAATCAAACTGATTTTAAACCTCCGTCAACATTCAGACACGGCTTCGATTTGTCGAAGGCAGACGCTGAACCCGCCGTATGGATTCACCTGAAATTCGTTTTTAACTTTTTAAATGCACGTTCTGTAAAGAAGCAAACAACCAGCTCAGGTTACAGCTGGTCTGTTGGCTTCAGTATGTTGTCACAACAGCGTTTGAGTAGAGCATATCTCACCTGAGACGAGTGCTGCCCCCTTATGGTCGACTACAAGGGTCATTGGGTGACAAGTGTTCATTGGTCCTTTTGTCAAGGGGGGAAAAAAGGGAAAATTTGGTGCCGCCACATCAAGTCCAAACCTTGATTTTAGAATCAGTAGGGGTTTAATTTGAAAGGAAGACACTGTGGTCCCACACTCACTGCACTGACAAGTTGAGTCAGAAATCTGACGTGTGGTGTCACTGAAGAGAGGTGAAGTTTTATAAATTAACAAAATGTTGTCTTTTTTCCTGGATGTTATATTTTTCCTGAAATTGGATTCAGAATAAGTTGCGTTACATTTATGTGTTTATGTGTTAAGGAGCAGCAGGTCCATACATGTTCACAAGTGATAGTGTAGTGGATTTTGATCGTTGATCAAATGTCCTACTTTAGTAGCAATAGTTTCCACTGGATGATTGTTGTCACAGGTTTGAAACTGATGCTTCTTGTTCATACTTTGTTTTATCTTCTTCAGTATTTAAATTCAACCAAATGTTCAGATCCTCTCTGATTGCTCCAGAACATTCACAATCATCTCTGCAGGTTGAAATCTGCATCTGGCTGGCGGCTCTTTATAAACTGGCTATGATATTAATGTATGTTTTGATCGTTTTGTATTCAGTGCAGCACACAGTCCAAAATACTAATTATAACATCCTTCATCAAGCCTGGAGCTCAAACCACTGCTGTGCATCACCCCAAGAAAGACATTTAGTAATTAAAATCTTGAATTTGTGGACGAATAGTCGACTAATGACCATAAACGATGACAACTAAAGGTTGATGAAGAAGGTTCTTACACCTGAATGAGGATCATCTGCTGACCTTTGTGTGCACAGCAGATGATGTTTCTATAAATGCACAGTCACATAGAAATTTCTGGGGTTCTGTAGATCACCTGTGCACGATTATGTGATGTGACGGCAGTGGGGGGTGAAATGAAATGTTCCTTTATAACAAACGCTAACATTTACTTTATCGTTTATCTGACTTTACTTAATTTCGTGGATGGAGGATAGAATCTGGATTAAAAACTCATATAATATTAAATGTGCTGCCGCAGATATTCAGCAGGGACCTGGAAATAACCCGCCTCCTTCATTTTCACTTTTGTCTCTGTGTCATTTTGCCTCCCACTGGGGGCCGGCACATGGACCGGTCATCTCCCCCCACGCTCCTGAATGAAGCTCATGATGTGATGGCTGTGATTTACACTCCTTACTCATATTCACACGGCTGAAGTAAAAGCGCTGCAATCAGAGCAGATGCTCATTTCAGGCTGGAAGGCGGCTGTTTAAGGGGAAATGGTCAAAAAGCAGCATGCAGCCGCATCCGCTGAGGACAGGAAGCATCACGCTGCCTCGAGATGTCTGTGTGTTATAAGAAGATGAACTCAAACGTGAAGTCATCCTGTGTAACACTGTGTTCTGAGGAGATACTTGTGTGTTCTTCTGTTTCTGTTGCGGCAGCGACCCAAGAAAAGTGTTGCACAAGTATGAATTATAGTATTTGTGTTTGTGATCGTCAGTGCTCTGGAGTAAAGCTGGATTCATGTTTCTTCGTTAAATTAGCCTTGAAGTCCTTTGCCACTGTGAGTGTTTCTGCTTCTGCGTCTGTCCGTCTTCGTCACTCTGCGTTGAATCCTGTCGCTATATTTAGGTTTGTAGTCAGTGGATATTCTGCTGCAACAAGATAGCAGTCACGTTCCACTAACCAGTCACCGCTAGGACAGTTGGATTTTAATCAAAATTTGAATTTATGAAATTATTTTATATATATATATATATATATATATATATATATATATATATATATATATATATATATATAATGAAACTGATGTGAATTCTTTATATATGTCTATCTATCTATCTATATAAAATTCACATCAGTTTCAGAACTGGAGAATAGCACGTTATTAAAAAAATAGAAAGTGGTTTCTAAATAATCATATTTGAGTGTGTGAATGAATGATGATAATGTGAATTGATGTATTTAGTGATTTTAAAGCAGTTTGACAGGAGTCAGTGTTGATGAAGCTGGAAGTTCAAACACTGATACATGAAACATTTGAAACAGTTGAGAATCTTCATTCAACATTTATAAAACTAATCAAATGTCATTAGTTGCATTGAAATATATACATGAGGGCATGTTACATTTTAAACAACCAGGTACATTTACAAAACAACTCTCCATCACTGGAGTGTCTGATGGAAGATGTGTGAAGTATCATTTGTGTGTGTGTGTGTGTGTGTGTATGTCTTGTTGTTAAAGATGCCATTGTGAATCTGTGATTAGGACTCTACATGCAGATTTTCCAGAGGCTTTGATTAAAGCTCTAACAAGCACTTGATGGTGGTGGAGTCACATTTCCTTTTGTTTTAACGCTCGGTGTGTTCGACTCACTCACAGTTAATAAGTCACAATCAATCTACCTGCTGAACGCACCGAGGCTTTGTAAGAGCTTAACAGGACCCCTGAGAGACGGAATAATTTCACTTCTGAAACAGACTGACAGCGAGTGTGTGTGTGTGTGTGTGTGTGTGTGTGTGTGGTAACAGCCTCCATTGTATATTTATGTGCTGTTGTATCAGGGTGTTGGAGGGAAAGGCAGACTGAGATGGGAAAGCTGTCAGCCTGGCAGACAGCTGCTGTGCTCCGTCTTCTCTGCGTCTCCTCCTCAAAGAGCCACTGCACTTTCCTCAAGTGACTATTTGGTGTGTGATGACCTCACACGACCTGACTGATGGATTGAAATACCAACTTCTGTGGGTCCTGATGTGGGTCCACAAAGGTTGGACAGAGTCTGGGTCCGGGGAGGACCTCTGTGGTCTTGTGTCTTGTGTTTCAGGATGATCAACAGTGTTCAATACTTCATTTATCTTAATATTTCTTCTGTAAATCTTTTCGGTTTTCAACCGTACTTGCTGTGCCGTACCTGTCGAACATTGAATGTTGATTGTATCTTATCTCATCTTGTCTTATATTATTGTTGCTGTAAATATGTGTGGAGGTTAAATTGCATATTGCATTTGACTCAGTAAAGCCTTTATAAACCCTTAAGTAAACCTTTTAAAATCCTTTACACACCTTTAGAAAATCCTTGAGTAAACCCTTCACAAATCTTTTATTAAACCCTTAGCAAACCCTTTAGTTCACCCTTTACAAACCCTTTACAAACACTGGATCTGTGAGTGATGAATCTTATTGAACCGCTTGAAGCGTCTTCTGCCTTCAAACTTCACACATAGATAAACACACTGAGCAGAAATGATTTTGTACCTCACACACACACACACACACCAACACACGATGCATGTGCCTCCAGAGACACGCTCAGAGATGGGGTCTCACATTTCCTTCACACCTGTTAATAACTTTCTGTCTCCAGAGCAAACACTTGCATGTCAGGACACCGCACACGCTCCCTGGTGTCCGCAAACAGCTGGAGGAAGTAGGTCTGAATGAATCACCGTTGTCCCCAGCAACTCACACAAAATGTGTTCGCAGATAAAGTTTGAGCCTGTTGTTGAATGTGCGTTCTCTCTGTCAAATGTTCGGATCCATCACTCACGACACAAAGCAGCCAAAATCCACACTGAGCTCTTTCTTCTCCTGTCCTATTTGAAATAGATGTTAGAGACATTTTCTTCCTCAAATTCACATTTAAAACTACTAAACTACTACTTAAACTATTTCAATAAAAAAAAATATAAGAAATCAACAGATACATTGTGGTGCTCATCCACGTCAGGATCATTTCGTATAATACTTCTATTTGTTTATTTGCCCAAACAAACAGTCCAGGCTCAGAGGAGGAGGCGGCACATTGATTACAATAGAAAAATATGAAATGAGTTAAATTATATAAAACTATAAAACTATTATATAATATATAAAATTATACACTATAAAATTAAAATAAAAGAAAATATTACAATAAAATAATAATAATAAAGTCTGACTAGTGTAAACAGGGAGCTTGTAAACAAATTATATCAAAAACCAAACAAAGTGTATGAATTAAATATATACAGATTATAAACAGTAGGGATGAGTCTTACCAACAGTGTTGGATATTGCACTTAATAATAATAAATAAGATACATGAAAAATACATACAAGAAATAAACTATTACCCTGTTGTCTTTTTTAGGGTTTTTCCATTGCTTTTCTTCCCGTCTTTTGTGTGTGAGTGAGTGAGTGAGTGAGTGAGTGAGTGAGTGAGCATTCCGTGAATGCAGTGGATTGTTCAGTGATGTTTGTTTGGAGATTCCTCATACAGCAGTGTTATTGCTGTCTGTGTTTTTGAGAGTTTCAGCTCCAGAGTCGAGGATCCTTTGATTTTCAGGAAGGTTCAATGACAATTTGACAGAAGCTGAGAGGACGAGGAGGCAAATCCTTTGATACTCACTGTCAACAACACACGCCTGACACATACAAATAGCTATTTACCCTCCTCTCTTCTCTTCTCCTCTCCTGTCTCCTTTCCTCCTCTCCTCTCCTCTCCTCTCCTCTCCTCTCCTCTCCTCTCCTCTCCTCTCTCCTCTGAGACATGTGGACGTTGTCGTCCACCC
>CAAKHB010000339.1:56491-92494 GCA_901007665.1 Aeoliscus strigatus | reverse complement strand
TTTTTACTGAGTCGGTACTTCAGTGCCTCTCCACGTCAGAGCCTCCACATGAACAATCCTCGTTTATTAGATGCTGTAATTCAGCATCTGCAGGGATTCCTGAGTTTAGTCTGTCAGGCTGAAGAGGGAACAGGGGACAGTTAGTAAAACAAAGGTTTCTGGGAAATCCGTTTGCTGTGATGATGGTGTGAATTAGTACGGACTTCCTCTTTAATCAGCTCAAGAGGAAGTCCGTACAACTAAGAAAGTTGTTTTTGAACTTTCTATCAGATTATTGTTCTTGGGTCAGAACAACACAGTGAGAACTGTCAGTTTATCGTTAATCGTTAAGATCATCTCTATGGAGTTTGCGGCTTTGTGCTGTCATGAAAATGACCCTTTGTCTTCATGTAATACACAAACAACTCTCAGCAGCTGTTTTTGATGCGTGGACTTGTATTGACATCTTTTTACAGTCTTTAGTGGAATCTGACAACAATAGAAATGGATGGAAGCCATAATGACGCCATGGATCAACTGCAGGAAATATTTGACTGCTGATGTGGACATGAATGGATCCAAAGCCATGTCTCCCTCTGGCTGACAGCCAGGACCTTCACAGGAGCTTTAATAAATGGTTTGTACCAGCAGACGGTCCTTGGTTGCAGTGTGTGTGTGTGTGTGTGTGTGTGTGCGTACGCACATGCACAGGTGTCATTGTGTGTGTGTTTATGTGCTGTAGGGATTTTAATAAGGACTAAGTGCGCAAGAAGCCTCCAGGGAGGGAGGAGGACCGGTAACCCGCAGCAGTACATTGTAGCACTAAAAGGGTTGAAGGAACACAGAAGGGGAGGAAGCAGAGGTGCACTTGCTATTTATTCACAGCACTGGGGTGCACATGAATTATTCAATGTGACATTCATTCATAATTAAGTTTTTAATGGATAAATAAATAGACAAAAGTGTAGCAAGAGAATGAGCTTTTACATGACATATAGATGTGACATTAAGTCTTTTTTAATGACACAACTGACTGTAATGGAGGAGGGGAGACAGCAGACAGCCAATGTATAAAAGGTCCCGGGTCAGAGGACTGAGTTTTCAGTGGATGGAGGAGATGGGAGGCGCAGGAGGCTGGTGATAGTTATAGCCATCTTCATCTCTGACATATTCATGGATATTCTGTGTAGCGTCATTATATGCTAATTGAGTTAATAATTATGATTATTATTATTATTGTTCATATTATTATGGTGTTTAATGGTTTTATTTACTGGCAGAAAGTAGGCATGGTGTTGAGCTGAGAGTCACAGGTGAAGACACCTGGGGTCTCAATTATAAAACTGTGCATATAAACGTTACCAAAAGTGTGCATAAGTTAATTGTCAAATTTATAAACCGTGGCACGCACACCTGTAAGCAGTGTTCCCTGTATAAATCACACACCACCTGGAACTGTGCACAGGGGTTTCCGCCCTCTATCCGACCTGAACACGCCCACTTTAACCATATATAGTCAACGTGGAGCAGATTAATGAAGCTGACCAGCAGTTTCTCTCTGATGTGAACACAGTCCTCCAGCACTGCCGTCACCCGTTTGTAACGCACGAGTTACTGCAGTTTTTATGTTTAAAGTGTCAGACTGATATTAACACTTTGACAGAATTACTGCCTCAGTCAGTGCTATCACCTACATCAAACCACCTTTACTCTTCCCCAGCGGTGTTGCCAGTTCCCCACACGGCTTGAATGTGAGTAGGGGAGGGTCATGATTTGGTTACAGGGACACAGTTTCTCCCGTCAGGTTTGTTTTTACTAATCACAACCTTTGTGTAAAATATGCTGTACGCCACCGTTTGTGCGCATGCCATGTTTATAAATGAGAACCAGTTGTGGTAGGCAGTTTATCTCACCAAGTTTGGTTTTACTATTATTATTATCATAACCTTTACATCAAAAGTAACTTACGCCAATTTTCGCTCCATTTTGAGCATACTCAAGATTTATAAAGGAGACCGCTGGTGATGGAAACCTGTCACTATCGGAGACGCTGTGGTGTCACAGGTTTGACCACTTCACTGCATGTATAACAATCATTGAAGTAGATTTAATTACTTAGCTTGTTAAAGTTTATGTCAAATGGAATATTGGACATTATTTCAAGTGTTGTTTAAAGAAGAAGCCTTTGAATTTTGGAGGCTGTAGTGGGTTTTTATTTCCATCTGCTGCTGCTGCTGCTGTTAACTGTTCATCAGTCACTGTTAGTAACATGGAACAAACAAACCTAAGCTATGTGTGTACTTCTACACACAGTTCATGTTGATAAGCACTGGATTAATACTTGTAATGTGTGTGTATTTTTCCACTGGTCACTTACTATTGTTGTACCTTTCACTACCGTTTGCGCATCGTCTCACTCACCTGGGTGTTTGAAACAAAGCTCAGTTGTAACCTCACCTAAAGTATGAAATAAAGTCATTCCTCATATTTACAGTCAAAACACGTGTGTGGTTCCAGTGTGTTTCATCATCTCATGCCTGACAGTGTGTGTTAGTCTTCATCTTCATCACTGTCGTCTTCAATCACACAACCAATCACTGCCTGTGTCACTTGTCTCCAGTTCTTACAGTTTTTATTTTCATTCTGCAACACGATTCCTGAGATCACCTGTTTGTCTGAGTTTATTGACTGGAACATAAAACTATCTACATTTGGTCAGTATTAGTTTGATGTTTATTTGTATGTAGTATGTCATCAGATATTTTTGAAATATATCTTCATAGCACCTTTCATATAAACAGTGGTTCACAAACAGCCATTCCATAAATAACAATAAACAATAAAACAACGCAACAATAAAAAACAGTACAAGACCTCAATAAAATGCCTTGTCCATCAAGCTGAAGGAAAAATAGACAAAATATGAGGGAACAGGGGACAGTTAGGAAAACAAAGATGTCTGGCAAAACAGTTTGCTATGATGATGATGATGATGATGATGATGATGATGATTTCAGTTAAAATTCAGTTCATTAAAATTTTATGTAATTGCATCAATAAAACACAATGACCACAACCGGTTTCCATCTGATTCATTTCAGAATAATTCATGGAGGTCGTTACCAGGGTAATACCAGGGTAATACCAAGGTATCACTTGTTTGTGTGGAACATAAAACAAGCTAAATTTGCTTTGAGTAAAAGTGAGTCAGATGCACACTGTTTCAGCCTGTTTCCAAACGGAACAACCTGTCACAGCATGTAATGAATTGATTCTCTGTTAAAAGGGTTTCAATATAATTAAAGCTACTATTTGCTACTCAGCAGCCCAAGTTGATCTCACCATCACACTGTGAGTTCCATCTCAAATTTTTTTCTCCATGAACACTATTAACACTATTTAACTTGGGGGCATTCATTTAATTTGCTATAATTGCTTTAGATCCCCCTGCTCTATGGTGGGTTTTTGTGTGTGTGTGTGTGCTGGGCTAGATTTTTCTTATGTCCCCAGAGTCAGCGTCCTGTTACTATTAATGGTATTATCAGTAAACATGTACAGTACATTTCTAAGATGGTCATCATATTGGCTCACGTACAAGTGTGAAGTGGTTTTCCATTAACACACTCACAGTTTCCTGTGATGTGTGTGAAGTGCACAACCGATGGTCACCAACCATACAATATGTGCCATCATGTGTTGTCTTGAAACAATGGACAAACAAGGAACTGGTTTGACAAATAGGAATCATTGTTTTGTAGAGAGACTTTGCTGCACTGGCAACTAGCGACGTGAGCTAATGTTAGCTGTCTGTTACTGTCTGTTAGCTGACTGTTAGCTGACTGTTACTGTCTGTTAGCTGACTGTTACTGTCTGTAAGATGACTGTTAGCTGACTGTTAGTTAATTGTTAGATGACTGTAGCTGTCTGTTACTGTCTGTTAGCTGACTGTTACTGTCTGTAAGATGACTATTAGTTGTCTGTTAGCTGACTGTTAGTTAATTGTTAGATGACTGTAGCTGTCTGTTCGCTGACTGTTAGCTGACTGTAGCTGACTGTTAGCTGACTGTTAGCTGACTGTAGCTGACTGTTAGCTGACTGTTAGCTGACTGTAGCTGACTGTTAGCTGACTGTTAATTGACTGTTAGCTGACTGTTAGCTGACTGTTAATTGACTGTTAGCTGACTGTTAATTGACTGTTAGCTGACTGTTAGCTGACTGTTAGCTGACTGTTAGCTGACTGTTAGCTGACTGTTATTTGACTGTTAGCTGACTGTTAGCTGACTGTAGCTGACTGTTAGCTGACTGTTAGCTGACTGTAGCTGACTGTTAGATGACTGTTAGCTGACTGTTAATTGACTGTTAGCTGACTGTTAATTGACTGTTAATTGACTGTTAGCTGACTGTTAATTGACTGTTAGCTGACTGTTAGCTGACCTCATGTAATCCCACCGCTGTGTTTAGGTTTGTCTGGTTCTCAGTGTTTTTCTCACTTTCCTTAAGCGACATCAACTGAAAGTGAGCGGGTATTGTTACCACACTAACTACAACAAGATCTCCATCATGTTCCGCTCACAAATCATGTTTAGGACAGTTGGATTTTCTCTGCAAACACAGAATTGACGATCCAAGAGCTGGGAAAGTCACGTGACGTAAACAGTCCGATCCCAGTAGTGGCCATCTGCGGCGCTCCGGTGTAATTACATTTCTGGTGTGGTAGTCATTGGTCAGACTATGTATGCTGCATCCTACACTGCAGGACATGGATTTAATGTCAATTTGCAGAACCATAAATCCAGGCTAATACGGTGGTGGGTCCTTTGTGTGACAAAATGTTAATTGAAGATGCAGCAGTTTAAATAGGAACTTTTGTTGACACCATTTGCAGTTGCTCCAACGTTTTTGTGAAGAACATGATGGAGCAGTGGTGGTTTCTATCAGGGCGAGCATTTAACATGTCGGGGATATGAGCCTGGTGGGGGTGCGGGCAGGTGCTGGGACTCCTTTGGGAGCTGGAGGTCACATTACCATACAAAAGCCACTCTGCTGGGTAACCTTTGCAGGCACTGCTGCCTTGCCAGGGGGGGCCAGCGGTCACACACTGGCACTGCCTTCTCACCAGCTCTCTCTCTCTCTCTCTCTCTCTCTCTCTCTCTCTCTCTCTCTCTCTCTCTCTCTATCTTTCTCTCTCTCTCTCTATCTTTCTCTCTCTCACACACACGAGAGAGAGAGGCAGAGATGCACACAAATCTCTCATATTCAGCCTCCAAATACCCTTTACGTCCTCCATGACAGAAACATCGCTTGTACAGTGACATGAAATATTTGCACTTGGGAAACATAAATCACAGGGGACAAGTCTAAAGCAAAACAAATACTATGATATGGTCCATTGCCATCATAATGCACACTAAAGGGAAAAGCATTCATGTGGAATTTAGATCCAAAGCTGCACATTTTATCTTTGCCAGCAGTCTTTCGCTCAAACATCAGCTCTTTCTTTTCCCCCTCTCTCGAAAATCCCTGCGAGAGAATGGCTGCTGTCATTTAAGCTCCACTCTATTTACAGCTGTGATATACTTTGGACGTGTGTGCGCGGATGAGAGGGGCGTATTGGATGTGGGCAGCACGAGGGAGACATGAGATAGACATTGACTTTTCCTGGAAGCATGTGGAGCTTCTCCTGCTACAGCGGAAGTGCAACTGGGGCGATAAAGAAAGACGGAGGAGGGAGAGAGGGAGGGATAGGGGGAGGCGCTCGGCGGGCAGCCATGGAGTAAATGTCGATAAAAGGACGGGGGCTGGGCCCAGAGCGTGAGTGGTCGTATTGATGGACAGCGGCGTCCACAGGGATTTAGGTGTCTATTAAATAGAATGCAGGTTTAATGTGGGCTGATTCTGCTGTTATTTATTTTCGGAGGAGAATATGGAACGAGAGATGCTGGGCACCGTACGGTCCTTTCCATCACGGCTGATTTTGACTGACAGGTCCCAGAGATGGAAAAATGCTGGCTCTTTTTCACATGTGTTCACACACACACACACACACACACACACGCACACACACACAGGTAACACATGCACACCATGTAATTATGCTCATTACACGGCAGGCTGTGGATCGGCATGATATGATAGTAGGCACTAGAAAAATATCTGGATTGTTGACAGCGTCGTGGCGCAGCGGCTGCAACAGTCAACTACATTGTTTATGCTGCAATTACCAAGACTGAATTCAATCAGTCAGGCCAATACACTTTTTTATTGCAATTATGCAAAAGACCTTAGCTCACAGCTCACAGCTCTCTGTGTGGTGAGACGTGATGTGCACAAGCTTATATTTATTACTTTATTTGTAGAATTAAGTCTTTAAGAAGTGGCTGTCACTCATCCCTCACAGCATCCTGAATCACACACGCACACTCATGAAAACAACAACTCTCCATTTAATTGGTGTAATATGCCTCACACAACAATAAGGTATAACATCTAATCAAATTAAGTAGTCATTGCCAGGCTGTAATTAAACTGTTTGAGACAAGTGATTACCAGCCCTGATAGAGAATGTGAATATATAATCGGGCTTTTATGAAAATACTAAACCCCACTGCTCTAATTGTGAGTCATTTTCCTCCTAATATTGATTGACTCATATCATCACATTGACCACAACGTGCCCAGGAAAGGAACACAAATAAGTGGGAGATGAAGCCCTCCTTCTCTTTGTTCTGCTCCGCTGCACGTTGTAATGTTACCAGCGGGGCCCTCCAGTCCGAACGGACTAATGGCGTGCGATCCCATCAGGCCATGCGGCCAACCAGAACATGCAGATAGATTGTTTGCATCACGCCTGTTGGCAAATTATCCAGCAGACATTAAACTGTGGCTTTATGCTAAAGCTTTTTTTAAATACCAGGGTATGTTTAGTGACCAGTGAACAATTGTTCACCGCTCTTTTGGTAATCATGTTCGTTAGACGCCAACTGAGACTTGCCACATTGTCCAACTGCTTGCTGACCTGAGTTCCAGCTTCTCTTTCCTCCCACCTGCATGTGGAGGCGAGGCAGCTGATGGACTTGTGACCTCACACCTGAGAGTCACAGGGTTCAAACCTTTGGAACAGTTCAGACTGTCAGACACAGATGCATGTGTGAACTGGATGGCGCAGCCATTCTGTAAAGCACACAAATACAAAAAAATCCTGTGAAGGTGTGAAGACACTTCTGATGTGGATCATGTCACAAAATACATATTTCCCCTGGGATCAAATAACAACATGCCTATATACAAGGTGTGTGGTAAAATATTGCAATTTTATGTTTTATTTTATTTCTATATTTTTCTTAATTTTCTTTTCTTTCTCACTTTTTGAATCAGCTGTTTGTGTTTTGTACACAAATAACATTTCAATTTTTCAATACATTTTACTAGTTCACAGATTAGACGTCTGTTGGATCATTAAGATAAATAAAAGTACAGTTTATTGAAGCGCCGGGACATGTATAGCTGTGACGTGTTTAAGCATGTTTTATTGCATTGAATTTAATACTTTGCTGTTGGAAATGGTAAAAAAAAATAGGGGTGCACTATAAATATTGAGCTGCTAATTATTGGTCCAATATGAGGAGTTGTGATGTCATACAGATAAATCCGTTAACTTTGAAAAATAGCTCCTATAAAAAGAAAAACAAAAACAAAAAAAAATTTCCAATGAGGTAAGATTGCTGAGCTAATGTACTGTGCTGTAGGTGGGTTAAGGTGAGCAGATCAAGTGCTCCTTTTCGGTTATCGGTATCAGAAATGAGAAACAGTAAGTTATTGGTTCGCGTTATGAGTAGAAAAAACAGTCATTGTGCATCTCTATAAAATATATATATATATATATATATATATATACACATATGATATTGCAGGACGCAGTGTCATGGCAACAGTGTAGTGTGGTATTTACAACCCCTGACACACACACACACACACACACACTTCCCTCAGATATCTTGTATCTGTGTGCCTGTATGTTTGTGACACTTTGCCTCTGGTGTTTGTCTGTGGTGCCGTTGTGAGTGTGAGCAGGCTGATTGAACGGGGTGGAGCGACATCACACAGAAAGAGAGTTTTGACTGTTTTTTCACAGCTTGTCTGAGCTCAGGATTTCCTTGCCTTTTGTTTGTTTGTTTTGTTTTTGTTTGTTGAACCTGGGTTGTGGAACAGCAGATCAAAGCGTCACTCAGCATGCTGCACGCAGCATCATTTACACATCTGTGAGATGGATGATCATAGAATGGACTATACAACCTCTCCTGTATTCAGAACTTTGACCAGAGACAAAGGTGAGACGGAGGACAGAGCAGCACTCTCAACTGAGCGTTTACAAGCTCTCATTCATATCCTGAATATCGGTTGTTTGCTTTCTTCTTTTCACCGGGCCAAGCTCTCAATTCATTAGCTCCTCTATGATGAATGTATTATTCAGTGGTAGATTTTCAATGGCGAGCGCTGATTGTGCCGTCGCTCATGAAATATGTATCTGTTGAATGGGTCGAAGCAGCTGCTGGATGTAGATGTGATGAGGGAGGACGAACACTCGTCGCCTTTTTGGTTCTGTTGATTGTTGTGTTCGGAATAAACAAAAGATGTATCTTTGGGGGCACGAACAACTTCTTCCACTTTACACAGAGATGAGCTCTGGAAACTGGAAGCTTTAGCTAGCTTTCAAGCTAGCTAGCTAACTACCTTCCCTTGGTTCTTGGTTTGTTCCTGTGGTCCTTCCTTCCTTCCTCCCTTCTTTCCTTCCTACCCACCTAGCTAGTACTTCCCTGCAGAACAAAATAACCACTTACCTAACTAAACAAACATACTGACTGACCATCATGAAATATGGTGTGTGACATATTAAATACTGATTACACACTAAGAGAGGATGCAGAACTGATCTGGTGACGTTGTAGTGGGGCAGGACGCCGGTCTATTCGCTGCAGTAATTAGAGGAGAGCTGTCGGGGCTCAAACGCTATCGAGTGGCCTGACAGCGGAAAAAGAGCAGAAGAGTGGACGTTATTTTTGTTATTTTTTTTTTCTGTTTAGATGAAGTGGCTCGACACAAAGATGAACGATTGCTTTCTGTGCGAACTCCAGAGCTCACGGGTTGAATTAATTGAGTTGAATTAAACCTAAGCCAGGTAGAAATGGAGAAAGAGAAAATCTATGCTGTCGATCTATAAAAGCCTTTAGGGCTTCGATTTGGATTACGTAGATTATTTTCCTCTCTGGTCACAGTCACACTTCATTCCTGTCCCTGGAGTCTGTTTTCCTTCGTTAAATATTGTTTAGGTGGTAAACTGATGTCAGACGCCCTCTGCTGATTGTAACAGCCATCACACGTTTGCTTCACACAAAGTTCAGTGCTGCTAAATAAATGAAATACTCCAATACACACACTATAAATATCAGCTACTGACTGTAACTGTAACTTAACACGATAAACCCTTCTCTTCCTGCTCGCAGACGTTGACAGGATCAGAGTGGAAGAGAAGGAATGGAGTGCTGCAACTAACGATTATTTTACCAGTCAAATTCTACTGATTATTTCATTGATTAATTGGGTTCAAATAGATATATGTTTCTTTCTTGAATAGAGGCAAGCAGATGTGAGCTCAGGTACGTGTCATCGCAGAGGTCAAAGGTCAGACATTGTCGCCGTCTCGTTCTTCGTCGTCTTCTTCCGTGCATGAGGCGGTAAGCATCTGTTTTGGGGGCGTTGTTTAGAAGTCAAGCTGCCTCAATTTGAAGCCTTTTTGCCTCCATGACTTTTTATAATCAAGTCACTCAATGAATCGTATCAACTCTACAGGAAGACAACATCTTTGCTGCTTCACGTTGAAACAAAAATATGAGTAAAGTCAAAGAGAGACAAAGAGTAAATGTGTGGACAAATGGGATAAACCTCACAGCCGTACGTCAGTGCTCAACTACTTCCTGCCATTTGTGCTCCAGTTATCAAAGACGTACAGTAATAATTCAGCAATCAGTGGATCGGGGACATGCGACGCTGGCTGCCAGCAGCCGCGGGCTTCGTGCTGCCAACGCTCAGTTAAAAGAAGCCTGAGCAAAGGGGCTTATCTCCATGTGTTGGTCTTTGAGCGCCCCGACACATTTCACCATATGCACACAGAGACGAGGGTGCGATCTCACGTCTTTCTTTGTGTTTGTCTCACTGCCCTGTGTTCTCTCCCTCATCTCTGCTTCACCTCTTTGTTCCCTTATTAGCCCACTTCTTCTATTACACTCCTATAATCAGGTTGTCACCTCCTAAGAAACCACTTCTTTCTCTTGACAACTAACACAAGGAATATTGAAAATGCTTTCAGTGCCCAAAGCTTTTCTGTGAACAAAGCTGCTTAGGGCCAGCGGGAAAAAAAGTCCTGTGGTTTATCTATCAGTTACATTTCAATCCGTCTTTTGGCTGCAACGATACCAAAGATACAAGGAGATGAGACCGAGCGAGCTGATCTGAGCCGTAAGAACGTGTCACGAGTGTCAAATTTTACATATCACATGATTATTTCTTTGCTGTTATAACAACGTCTGTTTGTTTCCTGATAAATAATGAAAATGACTCAGCTGTGGATCATTCGTGCGTTAGCTCACTGTTCTGTATTAAAATGAACTCTCCAGAGAGCTGGAGGACGGTCGCTGAGGGGTTTGTCCTGCCGACAAACCAGTTTAATTTACCTTGAATTTACTTATCCCAGGACACATATGTGGAAAACAAAATAACGATAATAATAGTAACAGACATGGATAAGTATGCATGCTTTTGATGACATCTGAGATTCAATTAATATGTATCTAAAAGCAAGAAGAATTAACAAGGTTAGTTTAATTGTAAAGGCCTTGAAAAAAAAGAAAAACAGGACGTTAAAACAAATGAATTTGGAAAAATATCAAAATATAAATTAATCATTAATATATTAAATAAAACCATAGAAAATGTGCTTCCTTCCTTCCACAAAAGGAAATAAAACAATAAGAGAAAGGTATAAAATAGTAGATTACAGTTACAGTGCAGTTTCAAAACTTTGACCCGTCAACACCAAAAAGTTTCCCAAATGGACGACGTAATTAACGCTCTGTGAGCAGCAGTAATTGAACGGGGGTGTTTGGATAAAACTATCATAGTCTATTATAGTATTTAAACTCTCAGTAGATTTTGTCTTCATCCTCATTGCACAGCGACATGCGACCACGGCGCCTTTGAGGAAACTTTGTCCAGCAGTGTGTGTCCTTTCCCCAGATCTCTGGAGATGTCGTGTCGGCAGTGAGATTCAGCCAAGAGGAGAATTTGACGCCATTCGATTTCCAAGTGTGGCAATTCGGAACATTTGCCTTTCGACATGGCTGGATGAGGCATTGTTGCTATTCTGCTTGGGGGGGAATCTAACAAGCATTTTGATGGTGTTCTGTGTGGATGTCACCAGACATGTTTGTAAAAATAAATATACCATGAGGAATAGACAGAAGCATGCACACGTTTCTATAAAGAACTGAACAAAAAGAAATAAATTCCCTGCACACCTTCAACATCCCTGCACACCCTGTCCGACTGATGCAGCACCTGCCGTCAAGACAGAAAGGGCACGCGTTACCTGGAGAAACACTGGGGGAACGCCGTCTGTCTCAGCACATCTGCCTCAAAAACAGAAAACACCTTTGGCCATGCGAAGTATCCGTTTGTAAATATGAAATGAATGAACGGTCTGTCAGACAAAGTGATGCTTTTTTCCTGGCACCCCGAGTGTCTGATTTGACGTTGCCTAGAAAATTCCACTGACTTGTTTGTCAGATGAAATGTGGGTCTCAGTGTGTGACACTAAGTTTGTCTCGGTTCTACCTCCAACAAGTAGCTGCTACGTTTTCAAACAATAAGCAACGGAAGTGTGTGTGTGTGTGTGTGTGTCTGTCTTCATGTTTGAGCTGTGTGTTGTAAACATAACTTGCTTCCAACAAATACTCCTGTTCAATGCTAGTGTCATTAGCTTTAGCTCACTGATGGCGTGTCTGCGTCAGGCTCAGGTCCTTGGCTGTCACACATGTCGTGACAGCCAAGGAACAGCAGTGGAACAAGATCTGATGTGAAGAGTCATTTACACAATGAAACTGAATTTGTCTCAAACGTAGTGAACTGGACCCTCTTGTATCATTGTATTTTTCAGTGTTTGCTGCCAGCAGGTGTAGGCCACACACAAACTTGTACTTGCCTCCAAATTCAGTCACTTCTGTCTTTGTAGAAAGAATAAAACCGTCCTAAACATGACCATCATTTTGTTATAGTTAGTGCGGTAACAACATCCTCTCACTCAGTCACTCTGTCTTGAAGTAAACAAAAACACTGAGAACCAGAAAAACCTAAACACAGCACAATGCAGAGTGACACAGACAGACGTAGAAGTAGAAACACTCACGCCAACGTAGCACACCTGTGTCAACCATAATATGAATTCAACGCCTGCAGCGGCAATCCAGGTTCAATGCTGCATATCACTGTTGGACTGCAGCTATGGATGTTTCGTATTTGTTATCCGAGTACTCCTTCCTCAAAAATCACTGAGAGCTTCTCACTCAACTTGTGCATGAAGGGGTAAAGAAATGCTCTGTTTGTTTGCATCTTTGCATCTGTGAAAACTAAAGGAATTAGAACCAGGATGTTGGAGTTGACATACAGAACATTCATCACAATCAGTACGTAAGAAATGTAAGTGATAGTGCACACGGCACGGATGAGTACTTGTTGGTAAACGCATGCATAAATGATATCAACTACTATATTTATTGCATTTGACAGACTTTGTAAGTGTTTTTAGTTTGCATGAATTTGCACACATTTGTGTTTTGTTTGTGTGTTTTACTTAGTGTTTGTGTGTGTCTGTGTGTGTGTGTGCGTGTTTGCGTGCGCGTGTGTGCTCCCAGAGGGGGAACAGGCTGTGTGGGGTGTTATCTGCTTCTGCAGAGGGTGACAGCTAATCACCAACCCTGACAAACACTGGGGGAGAGAAGAGAGGGGAGGAGGATGAGGGGGGAGAGATGACGATCGAGAGAGAGAGGAGAGAGGAGAGACAGAGGGGAGATGGTGCTGGGCAGGGGAATTGACATTTGAATTCCACTGAGTAACCACCGAGTGTTTCGTATCCTGTCATCACAACCACTGTATGTTTGGACCTGAGCTGGACGGCCGCCGCGCCTTCGACCCACCACAGTGACAACCAATAAACCACCATCAGTGCAGGTGCACACTGAGGCTGAGGGGGCACCAGGAAACAGTGATGAGGCGAGATGAATAAATCTATGGGTGTGTGTGTGTGTGTGTGAGAGAAAACTCACTGTAGCTGTCACACACCTTCTAAACGTTACCTGGTCCGGAGATGGGCTTTGTAGCTGGGCGCTGACTTTAACCCGGCAGACAATGATATGCTGAATGCGTTTGCAGACAGGAAGCCGTACAGACGGGCTTATGCACGCCGAGTTAGTGTGAGCTGCTGGTGTCGCCTGTCGACACACAGATCAGAAGGCTGTGAGAAATGGAGAACTGCTGTCATGAGATGGTGGCAGGAGGAGAGATGAGATGAGGCAAAGCTCCACTTTGGTTTTTCTGAAGCAATCACACGTTGGTTCCTTCCCTTCAAGCTGTTGTCATCTGGAAAGTACAAGTGCCTATTAAACTGCACACAAACATCATCTGGTTTTGCTTTTCACTCGGTACAGTATTTGAGATTTCAATGGACATTAATGACAGCTGATTACCAGCAGTATGGCTGAAATAGCTTTGCTTGGTGGGCCATGAGCTTCTGCGCCAGCATAGCAGGTTTTATTTGGAGCAACTGGCAGCTGTCTGGTTAGACGTGACCGCCGACATGCTGGGGAGACCCTCATCCGCTCACGCCGTCACACCTTTCGCCAGCGACCTCTGGTCCTGACCCTGTCACTGACGCGGAGGCAGCAGATACAGGGACAAGGATCCTGCAGGAAACTAGAGACAAACACTGGTTGCTACAGGCGCAGCTGAGACTCTCCGTAGATCAAATCAAAGATGGCTGTCAGGTGCCTTTAGCGGTGCTGCTTGAGTGCAGCTACTTAAAGGGTCAGGATATTTAAGGCATCAGTGTGAGTCTGTTAGCACTCGTATGTCAGAGAAAATATTACCGTGATGTATCCTTGTTGATTACATATTAGAGATGCATCGACTAGTCATTAGTCAATGGCAAAATTAGTCGTGACATCATCGTGTGTTGTGTGTCCCACATAATGCACGTTAACGAGTGTGTACAACTGTGACAAGCTGGAAGTGGCAAAACGTGGGAACACCTCAGCTGCACATGAACATATGAAGAGGGAGCATGTTCTGGAAACTTCAGATGCACCTTGCTGAGGTAGTTAGCTCCCACGCTAGTAGCTAGCCTATTGCAATAGTCCCGATTATATACAGTATGTTGTTGTATGAAGAAGTAAACTCATTTCCTAAAGTTATTCTTGAAAAGGACACAAAGGAACCTGCTGAACTGTTCCCACATGTCGTTTTATAATAATGAATCTCAGTGTCTGTGTGCAGCGCGTGCAGGTTGTTTCTCATTAGCATAGGCAAATGCCCCCACCGATCCCCCTGAAAGGGCACGAGTGTGCACCACCACTTGCACGCAGTCACGCTCAGAACTGAAAGAAAGATTGAGAGAGCAGTTGAAATGGTGAAATGTGTCTGAGCACGGAGGAGTGAGGACTTCAGACTTGAGTCTGAACAGCTGAACAGCTGAACTAGTTCTGTTAGAATCGATAGAACCTTTCACATATCTGACATCAGCAGCCATCATCAAACAGAACATCCACAATCAATGGAGACAAAATACCTGTCAAATCTCCACTGCAGATAGGGGGCACTGCATTAGGAAACGGTGGGACATATTTAAATCCAACAGACTTTTGATCCTCTGAATGATTTCAGTCTGAAATAGCTTTTAATGTCATTTTGAAATTGTGGAAAAAATATTCATATATATGAGAAAATAAGAATTGAATATGGATGATCTCAGATCTCAACAATGTGTAGACGATTTCTTATTAAAAACACCGAAAATCCCTATTACACAAAAAAGAAAGTCAAGAGAACAAGAAAATGGATATGAGACCACATAAAGTATACTTTACAAAGGCAAAAATAATAAATAAAAGGAAAAAGATATAGAAATAAATAATAATAATAATACATAAGCATGGTTTCATAAGTAAATCTATCCAAGAATGAAGCTCAGTGTGTTATTTCATCCATAGATGGCTTGTGGTGGCCTACTATGTCTGACATCACAGCATCCATCCGTGTGTGTGTGTGTGTGTGTGTGTGTCTGTGTGTCTGTGTGCACTGCATCTGTGTGCTTGTTTTGTGTTGGGTGCTAATGACAGCTGGCATTTGGCCACTATCAGTGGATCATTAATTAGTATTGAGAGGTTTTAGGGAGAAGCACAGATTCCCCTTTATCTCTCTAGCAGATGTGTGTTTGATCTGCTCACACACACTCACGTACACACACACACACACAGAGGCATATGGAAATGTCTGGTGGCTCTAAAACCCCTCAGCATGTTCATATTGACAGAAAAATCACAAAAAGTCACAAACAATAATAACAAATTAGGAGACAAATATCGTGCGATGCAACCTCCAGCACAGGATTTCACAAGTGATGCACCAGGAGTACCTACGGCGTAGCCTGATGTAACCTCTCCACAAATGTCACAACACAATGTGATTGGACTGTTTGCGTCATGTAACTGTCCCAGCTGTCAGAGAGTCACTTCTTTTGTTTGCAGAGAAAATACAACCATCCTAAAGGTGATTTGGGATGCTCTGTGATCTTGTTGCAGTTAGTGCGGTAAAAAGATCTGCTCACTTTCATTCGCTATCGCTTGAAGTAAACAAAGAAAAGCACGGAGAATCAGAAAACCCCAAACACATTGGTGGGATTCAGTGCAGAGCGACGGAGACTACAGCGTAGGGTCCGAGTCAGTTCAGAAGCATCAGTCCAGCCAAAGTACAACTGTGAAGTATTAATCCTACAAAAACAATCTTCTCACATTTAACCTCTGCAGATATTTGTTGCTGTTTGTTTTTTGAGGTCAATGACGTGTCCTGATGTCGCCAGTAATGAGATGATAAATACAGGTACTTTGTCGCAGCAGTATTTCCTGAGCACTGCCACTGCCACTGCTGTAACAAAGAGAAGGACTCCAGTGAAGAGGGGTAATAATGAAAAGGGGTTGGGTGTATTTTAAAGCCAACCTTTAACAAATCTCTACAAACTCTCAGACACTGGGAGTAAAATATTCGTCTCGCGAGCTCGAATGTCAGAGCCTTTGTCTGTTCAGTTAATTGTAGCATAAATGTCCTGATGGAATTGCTCTGTGACCTTTAGTATTTTTATTTCTTCAGACTGTATATTTGCTAAGTGATGGTAGTCTGGCTGATTAGCGCAGTCGCGCGCACGCATGCACACACACACACACACACACTGATGCACACACTATTACCAAACACAATGTGTTCACTCCCAGAACCCCACTCCCATTGTTCTGCTTTATAACACTGGCAAAGGAGCATCAGTCAAGTATATTAGCTGGATCCTATTACTGTCAGCAGATTGCCTCTCTGAGCCATCTTAAAGAGCCCCCAGACAAAACTTCCTGTCATGTTAATCCAAGCTTTAATAAATAGAGGGATGTGTAACCATATTCAAATAGGGGCTCCCGTATTTGTGCTGACAAAGAGAGACAGGCTATCACAAAATAACAGATGAGAGTGTTTTGCATGAAAAGAAGGGGTGGAAAAAGTTTTCTATCAGCGCTCATTCTCTGCCTTTCTGAGGAGAAATGTCAAATCACCAAAATGGCCTTTAAATTTAAGAAAGCTTAAACCTAATCTAAGTAAAACACTGCAGGTATTAAGGATGGTGGCCATTGTGAGCAAAATAAATGATATTCAGCTCATGCAGCAACTCATTTGATCCCCCTTGTTCACCTATTGATATGAAAGAACATCATCCACACCGTGTTTCCTCAGAGATTTATGCCGCTCACACCGGGGAACATGAGCAAACCGTCATTCAGCGCTTTCACTCATTCATGAATGCAGAATTATTAAATATGATTTCCGAGCGGATTATTCAAAGGCATTACTTGCTGTGTCATTTAGTTAAAGCCGGAGCAGCCGCAGAGGTGCAGTCCTTTACTCTGCCCATCTTCAATATTCTCATTACCAACAAAGAGAGCTGAAATCGACCTCCTCTACTCAAGGCCGTCGCTCACATTCGCAGCTTGTAGGAAAAAGAGCAATTCACTACTTCAGAGAGAATAACAGCTCCTTTTTTCCCCACACGAGGTTAACTCATCTCAACAAGGATGCCTCATTTCATTATCAGCTGGAATGAATGTGAGGCATGTTTGGCTTTTCCTGCTATTAACAGACAGGTCTGATGCTTTTACACAGGATGAGAACACAAGAGTGTTACTTATTAGGGACACAACAATCCATCCAGCTGAATAGAGATATATAAAGTTTGGAAATCGTTTGACTCCGTGTGTGTGTGTGTGTGTGTGTGTGTAAATTGTATCTACTTAATATTGTATTGTCATGACACATCTGATTTACACTCCTATTACCTATTATTATTATTATGAGAGTACGTCATTTGTGCTAATGATGATGAACTGAATTTGTAAAACACCTTTCATACTTTCAAACATGCAGCTCTTAGTGCTTCACAACAATGATTACAATGAACATTAAAGAGGACAAAAACTTATCTTGAACCTTAAACTTAAACCATTCAAATCAGATCCAATCAGGAAAGTCATTAAACAGCAATAATAAAATAAAGGTAAAATGAAGTAGAGGTAGTTTGGCATAAGCTAATTAAACTACTGTGTAGACACAGTCATGATAAAGTCAGTTCAGTGTTTTCAGGCCCTGAGATGAGCTGCTGACTCATCCTGGTTGTAGCCTGACGCCCACCCGTGGACAGCTGGGACCAGCTCCAGCACAACGGTGACCCATAACTGGAGCAAGCAGGAGAAGATGAATGAATGAATGAATGAATGAATGAATATGTAGTTTCATTTCTGCAAAGGTGTTGACATCAGTTTATGTACAAGAACCCGGAGCACCAGCCCACTTGTTGACCTCGTGCTCCAGTTCACCCTGCAGTTCTAGTGGCAGACGAGGTTTTTGGGTTTCAGTCAGTCACTGAACAAGACGGATGGAATTCCACATTATGAACATCATTGCACATTGTTCAGGTACCGAGAAGAAACAAGCAATTTACAATGTACAATTGTACAAAGTACAATGACGAGAATAGAAACAATGAATAGTATATATGTAGTGTTCATACAATGTATTTGTCTTCATTTGTGTCTCACTCACACTGGTTCATGTGTAGCTGGAAACAGGCAGGATTCCCTTTAAGACAATAGATTTGATGTAAACCAGCTACTGAATTCTGTTGGTGGATTCTCACAAAACGTTTGCTGCTTCTCTGATGAACACGTAGAATCAATAGACCACAGGACATGTTCATGAAAATCCAAATGAGACTGAATTTGAAGATAAACGTTGACACATGATGTTTTATATTCCAGTGAAATCCTTTTGTCCTCTGCAACCTCCTCACATGTTCATCCAGCGTTCCCGTTTAAACACACGTCTTTCCAAACATCACTGTGTATCATCCTCTGACCTCCCTCCGCCCTCCAGCCATCACTGCTAGCAGCTATATTTACATTACTGAGAAGTGAAGAAGAGCTGCTTCTCTTTTGGGGAAAAAAGAGGAAAAAAAATGTGTTTAATGTCTGTGTGTTTGTGTGTGTCGACTAAAAAAGAAATCTGATTGGCTTTGCAGGGGAAAGGAAATCATTTTAAATAAGTCCTCCGTGTTAAACGGTTTGCTCCAGGGCTTAAGGATTGCTCACCTCTCCAAATACTATTTTAGCTTGAAAGCACAATATTTCCCAGGCTGGGATTTCACATGGGAGACTGAGCGGGGTGGAGGGGGAGGAGGGGGTGGCAGGGGCGCAGCGGTTTCATGCAGGTGGCTTGCAGGCACACTCCATCCTGACAGAATGAGGAGGCACTCTGCAAGAGTGTTGTGGAGAGGAAAGGGGCCCTATTAATAAAATGACTCCATAATGGGTAGTTCCCGAAGGAAGACGACAGGATTGATGGACGAGGGCAGAGACGACTTCCTCAAAAACACAGAGCGCTGGAATGTGGACGTGAGTCTGCAAGACCAAAGCAGCAGTACGCCGCACACACTGAGGGGGAGGGGCCTGTTTTATACCGGAGGTTTTTAAGGCTTTTTATCTGAATTTGTTTGCTCTGGTCTGAATCATCGGATGCGTTCACAACACTAGATCATTTGCGGTTCACACAAAGAAGAATCCAAACCCACTCAGTCAACGGGTTCAGGGGAATCTGGTTTTCAGCGTTTTGTTCACATGAACCAGCGTTGTAGTCCCAGAGTGAACAAATCTTAAGGTGTTTGCAACCCATACTCATCTTTCCTGAAGTGATGACACCATAGCCCCACCTCTCCCTTGCATGTGCTAACCCCGCCCACATCAACAACAATGGCGCGTCACAGTTGCGTTGGTGCTGCAGGAGCTGCCGAACATCTCCTTTCTAGCTCCATTTCTGTTCTTCACCATCATCTTCTTCCTGTGTTTGTTTCCATCACATGCTCCATGTCCACAGGCCTGGAGGCTGTACTACAGCATTTGACGGATTTGTGTGGACGGACACATTTTTTGGAAAAATTAGTTTGTGTTCGTGGAGAACTTTTTCAAAATGATCCCTGTTTCGTCTCTGTGGATGTGAATCAATCTGCATTATGACATTCTCTCCGTTGATTCAGCAGATGTTTCTCTGAAAGTGATAGTTGAAGACAAACATTTGAGATTCAGCATCACAGAAATGATATGGTTTTGTTGAATTCTGTTGCGTGCGTTCTCATTTGGAGAATCGCACCGACACGTTTATACGTTTTCCAGATTATTCAGATCCACACCAGACTCGGAGCAGGAGAACATGCGCTACATTAGAACGGATCGTATCTGAAGGTCAAACCCATGGAGGTCATGTTGGGTTTTGTCAGTAAACATTAGTTGTGTTGCAGCGGCCTCCATTACTCCATCGTCTCTTTTTAACGTCTGTTTGTAGCGTCGATCAGCGAGCCCTCGGCTCAGCTGCCTCTCCAACTGTGTGTCTGCTGCCGTGCGAGCGC
Organism: Aeoliscus strigatus; assembly: GCA_901007665.1. NCBI lineage: Eukaryota > Metazoa > Chordata > Actinopteri > Syngnathiformes > Centriscidae > Aeoliscus > Aeoliscus strigatus. The sequence goes on along the minus strand of CAAKHB010000339.1, from coordinate 72,204 downwards.
TGCTCTAACCATTTCAACAGTGCTCTGAGGCATTCTTTGACATACAGAGTTCACTGTGAGAACATGAGTTTGTATCACCATAGCGACCTCCTTGGATGCTGAGCAGGGGACCTCATAAATATGTAATCCTGACACATTTGAGGAATTGTCTTCCTCAAGTGTTTCTCTCGAGCCATTTTGTTAATGTCAACATGAAGGAAAGTTACTGGAATAAGTGTTGACATTCAGCCTGTGGTGTGTATCATTAATAATTACACGCACATTTTTGTCAGACAACTGCTTGAAAAATAAAACAACACAATCATTATCTTTTTCAGTAATTAGGCATAAAATAACATGAAACTTTATTATCTTTGTGTTGTAAATGTTTGCACAATAGCTGTTGTATGATGACACACACACACACACACGTATGTATGTACATAAATATGTATTATCCATACACATCTTCTTCCCATGCGATGCACAAGAGGGATGAACAAAGAAACATCCTGGAAACATGAAGTTTATTTACAAGAAACATCCATAAGTATGGAAACATTTGCAGAGAATCCTCATGTTTCTACGTAACTGTGCCCTCAAGCTTCATGGGAACCATATTTAAAAGAGTGACAATAAGAGTAAAAAATGGTGCATGAATGCAGGGTTGTTATTTGAGTGTTCCTCATCTCCAGTGTTTTAATACCAATACTTTCAACTATCACAGTTTGAAATTGTGCCCAGAGGTTGATGGGACGGCTGTTAAAGGTTTAAAAACCTCAGTAAAATATCAGCGGTGCCAATTTTTAGTCGCAGGGGAAACATCCAGTCTGAATGAACTTTATTCAGCTGCATGTTTCCTGCTGAAACCTCAAACGTGTTTTATCAGCTGTTGGACACATCATGAACCTGCGAGGTGACCGTCGACATCCGTTTATTCTAATAGGCAAAGAAAGAGCTACACATTGTGCACAGCTGACTTTAAAATATATAATAAATCAAATCCTGATGTCCGAAGGCTCACGCGTAAGAACGCTGCCCCCTCTGCCCCCTCGGTGTAATTACACGAGCTCATAGGGAGCACACATTCTGCCCTCTGCTCCTTGTTAAAGCAGCTCTTGTAAAAGCGCTCAGCCGTGGATGCAGCACGTTGCAGCTCAGCCTTGTCAGACAGTGATATAGATTTCCTCTACAAAAGAACAATTGAAAGGGTTGTCACAAATTTGTCCATTGTCACAGGGTCGCTATCATTTCTCAGTTAATTGCCATCATTGTAATAGAATATCAGATGTCTCCGGCGGCAGAGGGAGTGTTGATTTCTTTCTCCTTGACCACGACTCGTATCTGTCACAACAGTCATGATAACAGTAATGTGGGACTCTTACTATCGCTCCAGCCGTCACAGCACCGCCGCCCTGCAGATTGAAGAGAAAGCAGCGATTCAGCCCCTGAGAGAAAGAGTACTCCGGCCAACGAGGGGCCTGGAATTGAAGTTGATTGTGATTTTATGTCCTTAATTTATTGTGGGTTTTAAAGGTTCCTTTCCAAATCATTTGATGTTGCAGCTGATTTAATAGTTTAAAATGACTAAATGACCGAAAATGTCAGTTTTCTTCTTCTTGGATCTCGTTGTTTATACGCTTTATACGCTTGTATAATTGTATGAGAGACGTCTTACACATATTTCAATGCCAGAGAGGTAATTTTCGAAAAATGTTCCTCATGAATCATTGGCTTTGTTGGCAAACAATGATTGTCACCAAACAATTGTGCTGCATGACTTTTCATGCTGGTACTTTTTTCTACCTGCCAGTAAATGAGGTATTTGAACATTAAATTCATCGGATGTCATTTAAATTCTAATAACTAAATGTCTCGACCCTCATTTCTGATGCCCGGACATTCTGTTGTTGTTCCTTATTGTTGTAAGTAACAAGCTGGTTGCTCAGTGGAACAAATGACACCAGACAAAGTCCATGCGGCTGCAGCCAGCATCCATTGTCCATGAAGAACTGGAGAAAAGTATTTTCCTTGCAGTAAAAATGCTGGAATAGCAGATCAGATGGATCAGACATGCAGTTCTCCTGCATGCTCCAGCTTCTGGAGCGAGTCGCTTGCATTTACTGTCAATCTCCTAACAGACGCAGAAGTAGAAACGCTCATGATGGCATTGGACGGCCGTGTAGACCACGACACGTCGATTCCCAGCGTCGATCCTGCTTTACAATGATGTGGCAGGAACCATAATTCTGCATTGCAGACTTTTGATTATTCTTTGCGTTTCCTCTGTACGACTCTCCTAGGGGGAAACTTCTCTCCGATGGGGTTTACTTAGACTTCAACAGTCACGCTTATGTTGCTTCCAGGGAATTATCAGTAGTAAAACTCACTCTCTCACTCGCAAACTAACCAAAGCTTCATTTCCTGCCAATGGGATGGAAGTTGACATCAGGTGATGTATGAGTCTCACTCAGTGATTTGAATAAAGGCAGGGACAGAGCTGCGCTTCCACCGCTGGCTGGTTTTTCTTTGATGGACAAAATAAATTGGCGAAAGTAAGGCTATGTCCCTGTCTTTATTCAAATTAGTAAGTGCCCATACATCATCAGATGGCGTTTGGAATTCTAAGTTGTTGTTTTCTTTCTTTGGTAGACTCTGCTGCAGCCAAGCCTGTTTGTTTTATTTTAAAAGGACAGTGAACAAACATAAATGTGACTATTTAATTCACGGTACCACATTGTAGCTTCAAGCTAATTTGCATCTGTCAGTCGCAACGCCGACACAACGTAATAATAAAACAGGTAAAAACAGCTTTTTTTATTTTACTTTATCTGGATGTGAACACTTATATTTTATTCGCACTTCATGTAATCCTTTTTTAATACCTCAAATATGACACTGTGCAGTTTTATACAGTCATATTAAAAAATTGTCGCAATTTTTTGCTTTGTGTTTTTCTCTTCGTAACTGCTCTGTTCACTTTCTTTCTTGGCTGGTGCTGTTGATGTAATAAAGACGTGTTCCTCAGGGATATGTAAATTACTTCTGATTCTGAATCTGATGTACAAAATAAATAAAAAACAACAATAAAACCCGCAGCACCATAGCAATACACACAAACACACACATTCACAGTAGAGCTCGATTATATTACTAATCGAGTATTCCTCCAATTATTCCATCGATTGATCGAGTAATGAGATTAAAATCAATCTGGAGGATCTAATAGAATTCAACAAGCAATTATTCACAAAATGGAGGCGGGGCCAAGCTCAGCCCCTGCTCCTGTTACTGCTGTTACTTCTCTAACAGTTCTACTACTACTCCTTGAGACTATTTTATGAGGTCAGCACTTTTCTGGCTCGACACGGCCCTGTGTGAAAAGTGATCTGTCAGGCTTCATTTAATAAATGCGTTGCGGCTGAGCCAACAATTGCCACGTTCTCCGCTCCTGGAGGCTTTTTTCATGTGATTTGTTTGACGCGTCGGAGCTGCAGGTTGAGTGGACGGGCTGCTGAAACCTTCCACCGACGCTGCTACTACCTGCCAGCATTGACCTGCTCATAAGTGGTCATGGACTGTTCCGGTGCATATAGCGCAGAGAAATAGACTTTTTGCTCTTTTCTTCATTGTCACAAAAGGCCAGGCACTTCAGCGGAGTTCCCATTCCCCTTTTACATAGTGATAAGACAGCCATTATCCTTTGAACCTTTCTTTTCACCTACCCAGGAGGAGAGGAAGAGTGAAAAAAGGAGGAGGAGGAGGAGGACAGAAAGATTTCTTCCCTGAGGTGAGCCTGGCCTCACCTCTGTGTGGCAGGCGTTTTTGTGAGTAGTGAAGAGGTCCTTAACCTTCTATCAGATGGAGGCACACAGTTGTGTTCTGGTTGAATAACTGCATTGAAAAGCCCTGAAGCTCGGGAGATGCTTCTTTAGAGAGAGAGACACACACACACACACACACACACACACACACACACACACACATTCTATGTTGCTGTGAATGCTCATCGGTCCGTGATCTGTGTTCTCTGCTTTGGGTGTCGCTGACAGGATGGTCGTTGTCTATTTACCTCACAGAAATGATACGATTCACTCGTTACAACACGTTCATAGACCCACGCGTCATTTTCTCGTCCGCAGGGTTTCAGCTGCTTCCCACACGTCACACGGATGTGATTTCTATGTTAAATGCTGTGAGGGACTTGTAGAACTTCATGACAGCGCCCCAAAAGAATGAACATATCGGCACTTAGACATGATACAATGACACAGTACCAGTGAAAGTGTCTTATCTGTCAAAAGCAACATGAAACATCACCAGCAGATTGGTCCTGTGAGTTCTTTATCTGCAGCTGAGCTGTGACAAGTTTCTGCCTGGTTTATGTTTTATTTGATTTTTCCAATATGTTTACATTTACAGTTGGGTTTTTGGCTTTTTTTCTTTTCTTTTTCTTTCTTTTTTAAAATGTATTTATCAGTTCACTTTTAGATTGGATTAGTTTTCTTGTGCTTTGTAGATGTCGATTTAATCTGTTTCTTGGTTATTTTTACATATTCATATACATACATAAACAATAAATCAACAAACAACATGTATTTATTTACTTTTGAAAATGGGACTATACGTACACAGCCAGGTTGGTTTCCACGTCACATCAACAGGAAACAATAAGAAGCATGAGAACAAACAACAACATACAACAGATGATAACAAATTGGGGAGCACAGGAACTTCATGTTTAATTATTAAGCGCTGATTGCACATTGTCCAATTTCACAACATTTAAATTCCTGCTGCTGGTTAAAGATGAAGATGTTATTCTGTCTGTCTGCTGCAGAACTGAAAGCAGAGAAAAAAACACAAGTGTCTGTTTGTTCTTCCAGCAGCCAATCAAGTCGCAGGCATCTGCACCACAAATTCCACTTATCCCACTTCCTCTTACTTTAATGTGATTTCCGTTAGATAACGGGGCGCGAGGCGGCGGTTCGGGCACATGACGTTATAAATGTCTGTTGATAAAACCGTCGCTCCAGGTGATATTGCTCGACTTTTCAGTGCCGTCCCATGGTACAGTCACCAGATGGCTAATGTTTTTTTCTTTACCCAGTGAACCTGAATCTTCTGTTTTTGCTGCGTAGTTGTGTTTATTGTGTCAACAGAAGAGTGAGCGTCTTTGTTAGTGGTTAGCACGGAAATGCAACTGAAACAACGAGCGTGTGCAACACTGGAGGATATTTATATGTAATTTACCATCATGCACAAAGTTATATATACTGTATATATATATTATATATATATATACATAATAAATACTCTTGATTATTATTTTGCCTTCTATTATTTGGTGTTGTTCTTGTCTTGTCTGTTGGTGCCAGAACTGAACTGTGAAATTAGTCTGATGTGTTTTACATTTCAACAGGGAAAAATTCAAGATGTTTTAAGTTCAGTTTTTAATGATTTTTTTTGAAAATAAATAAAAAAACAAAAGCAGCATGAGTTAAAAGCACATTAAAACACAGAGCATCAAAGAAAAGAAAACGAATCATTTCAAACGAGAAAGGAAATCCAGCTGATACATGAAATAAAAGGTATAAAATACTAGGATAAGAGAAAGGCAGACTGGTTGACGACACAGTCTCTCGTGTTCTGTGGTTGTTCGTCTGACCACACGGTTCAAATCATGGCCGTCTGCGGCGCTGGCGGTTGTGTGTGAGTGAGGAGACGCACGGCGAGACGGATCATGTTTTCTGTTTTATTTACGACATGTGTTTGTGGTGATTCCTGCGCCCAGTCGCAGCAGGTGTTGATTGGATGTTAGCAGTTTTTGTGGAGAAATGTCTAGAAACAACACTTTTCATTTCTTCCCAGATGGCTGTGACACGTTTGTTCCTCCTGCACAGCTATGAGTCGGTTTTGAAAAAGGGGCAGAATGAACTGGTTCATCTGGTTCCTCTTCACTTGACCTTTGATCTCATTGAACAGCTGCTGCAGCTGTGTAGTTTGTACCTGTGAATGAACAATCTCTTTCAGTGGCTCTTGACACATTGTCTGGGCGTTGGGTGTGAAATGAAAAGGTTTTTGTGCTTTAATAAGAGGACCTGTGCCCATGATTACAGGATTGTTTAGGCCCCGCCCCCTCAGCATCACTTCCAGCAGCATTGTGTCTCCTGCTGCTGCTGTGGTGAACTATAAATATCTGTACCAGAGTTTGGTTTCATAGCTTACAGTGACTCACAGCCCACATGCAGCTCTTCGTTTGGCAGGAAACAGTCTACAGGACTCGACTTTGTTTTATCGAAGCAGTCCTTCAGCGTGTGACTCTTCCTGTCTGTTTCCCTCCCAGAGCTTTGTAACCCGGGTGGGAACAGATGCAGGCCTGTGCGCACAGTCAGTGATCACCTGGACACACACACACACACACACACACACACACACACATTTCTGCATTTCGTGCAGCAGTGTCGTAATGTAAGGGTGCTGACAGATGTGTGTGTTATGAGCTGTGTGCAGGAAAAACTGTCAGTGTGTGTGAGCGTGTGTCTTCACTGAATGTGATGAGGGAAGGTATGGTGGCAGATGCTCCAGCTGCTGCAGCTTTGACATGAGGAAGGATCCTTTTTGTCTCAGGCTCACTTCATTGTAATGGGTTCATATGTCACAGACACAGACACACACCCTTCCACACATACACACACACGACTAGACATCATCTTTATTGTTCGTCCTGTTTCCTTCTCATGTCGGATCAGGAAATAGAACGACGGCACACTTATTATAATATATGATCAAATACCTCGAGTATTAATAAATATGAGATGACAAGTAACATACGGCTCCTAATACTCAAAACGCTCCTCTCGACAATGTACAATCTGCATTTTATCCACACTGTCATTAAACTTTAAATCTCATTATTTCTCACTTTTATTCATTCTATGTGTCATTTCAACCTTTTGCTGTGTGTGTATAATTATGTTTTGTATAACTGGGCGCTGCCAAATGTTCATTGTAATAATCCAATGACTCTAATGAGCTTTACTATAATAAGAACTAACATCAGTGCTTTTCTTCTGTGTTCCAGGTTGATGACGCCATGCTAATGTTTGATAAGACGACTAACAGGCATAGAGGTAAGCACCTGTCGGCCCCTACCACACACACACACACACACACACACACACACACACACACACACATACATACACATACACACTTGTGCTCTGTCTCTCTGAAAGCTGAGAAAATAGTCATTTGTGTCCTTTCCTCATGAGAAAACACACAACAGTTCCATTTCACATGATATTAGGTGTCCCATCTGCTCAACAATGGGAGCGTGTCAAAGTAATCAATACGCTGGTGCGGTGTTTAGAATGTTTCAGCATCAGCCGAGGTGTGTGTGTGTGTGTGTGTGTGTGTGTGTGTGTGCGCGTGCGTGCGCTGCTGGTGTGAGTGTTTCAGAGAGGTGCTTAAAGGGTGTAAAGATGGTAAGATGGTGGGTGCTGTGCAGTCAGATAACAGAATCAGATAACGGCCAGAAGAGGCACTGACTTTATCGCTCTCCCTCATCGGCTCCTTATCTTAGATGAGGGGACGTTTCTCTGTCAAGCAGAGGACTTTCCAAAGACAGGTTACCTCCTATGTATTCGAGCCAAACGGCTCCTCGCCGGCCTGATTTAACCGCGGCCGAGCACATAGCGGGCTGTCATTCATGTGCGCTGGCTGTTATTGGCCATGAATCCTCACATCGGTACGTTAAAGGATATTTTTAAGAGAGCGTCTGTCGCCGACTTTGTGTGTGTGCGTTTGTATCTGTGAGGAGTTGACAGCCTCTGACAGGTTGTTTTTTGCAGCAGCAGCCACTTCTCAGTTTGTCAGTTCACCTGCAGGAAGCGCCGCCATCGCACCGTCTCACTGAACCGGGCCGAGAGCTGCGTTCCCATACCGATGTAGACATTTGTTTGCGCTGGGCGAATCGTCCTCTCAAGCTGCACAAGTGCTTAAGTGAGTCTTCTTAGATAGCAAAGTGCAATTTTTTTTGGTTTTGTTTTTTTTAGTAGGTGTGTGTGCATCTCTCTTGCTCTATCTCTCTCTCTTGTCCCTGCTCAGGAGAGTGTGTGTGTGTGTGTGTGTGTGTGTGTGTGTGTGTGTGTGTGTGTGTGTGTGTGTGTGTGTGTGTGTGTGTGTTTGCTGCTCAGATGAACTCTTTGAGTCAGGTTTACACTTTGGAAGTGTGGAACATGTGAACACTACAGTGGAAGTGATCTATGGCTTTGAGGGGATTTTGATGTGTAGTGACAGAACCCAGTGTGAGGTCTGCCCCCCCTTCTCCCTCCCTCTCTCTCCTGTCTGCTGCACTGCCAGCCCTCTGTGAAGGAGGATAGACGCTTCGCTGGGGGAGTGTGATAGGCGTTTGCCTTTGGGCAGCAAAATGCCCTTGAAATGAAGACAATGATGGAGAGAAAGCCTCCTTGGTGATTTTTTTTCTGATGACAACAGACCTATTGATATTGAGTGTGACACTAACAGGAAGTGGGAGTCAGTTCCCTCTGCAGTTGCTATTCCTCCAAATAGCATTTTGATATTTTGCTGAATGTGAAATCGTAGGTATTTTCCACTTATATGTGGAACAAACACAACAGGTCTCCTAGATGAAGTGCATCAAATATTACCGAGCCATAAGAAAATTTAATAATTCATCTGCGCCATCGCTGCGCTTGTGTAATATTAATGGATCAGCTGCCCTATGACCACTAAGAAAAGGACCCTAAATATATTATCAGTGAATCCAGTGCTGCAGAGCCGCTGATGGGAATCTGCTCGACCACAGTCCAAATCAATTCCACTTGTGTAGATTTTAATCTTTCAGATTGATTCGTGACAAATTGAATCAGGAGTGGTGGTCAGCTGTTTTTCAGAGACGACATATCCAACTGATCTCATGTTGCATTTGATAAAATACAATTCAAGTTGTGGAACTTAAATGAACATTTATTTCATGCATCTGTTTTTTTTATTAAGTTTTAATGTGCTGACAGCATGGACATCCGCAACAAAATCAAGTTTTAAAAGGAAATAACGGTCTTGTTTCATACAGAACAGTCTCTGCAGACGGCAGCAGGTCCATGTTTCAGAGATGCAAAATGGACATAATACGAGTTTTAAAAGTCGTATTTGCCTGAAGGTACACGTTTATTTCCCAAGAAGCGTAGTTTATGTGTGAACCCTGGTTTTGTTCACATGGATACAGAAGGAAGTTGGACTACCGTAATTATAAATAATCTCTTCACCAAAACATCATTGTTTTGGTGAAGAGATAATTTATTTCTCACAACACTGACAAATCTTTCATAAGAATTCTGATGTAAAAAATGTTTGTTTGTTTTTTTGTGTGAATTTGCAATGAGGCAATTTTTGATTTTCCCTATGAACTTACAGTCTGGTCTTAAACCCTTCAAGGAATGGACAGTCCAGCTGCTGTTTTCTCGTTAGATCAGAAATTAGCATATATCTGTCAGACTGTTTCACCTGCACCAGTTCACATGTCAGACACATGTTCAATCTGTGAGTCCAAAGTGCAGCGGCAGCAGAAAATCTGCAGCAAGCTGCTGTCAGCACATTCAAGAGACACACATTTGTCTGGGTTTACACAGATGCTGAAGCCTCTCTCTGACCACACCTTACCTTATCTAGATGTTTCCTTTTCTGTCTTCCCGCCAGTGTGTGTCATATGTTGGGTGTTTTGTTTGGAAGAGTCGATACCAGAGACGAGTTCAGGTGTTTTGTTGTTGTGTTTTTGGAGAGAATCTGATCATTTTGGGTCCCGCTGAGTCCCAGTGAACAAATCTGAAAACGTTTGCATGTTTACAAACCATATTCAGCTTTCCTGAAGTGATTACATCATAGACCCGCCTCCCCCTTAACCCGCTTGCTCTAACCCCGCCCACACCAACAACAGCGGGGGGTCGGTGTTACGTCGGTGCTACAGAAGCTGCTGATCTGTGTCTTTTCATCCATCCACACAAATGTCTCTTTTCTAGCTCCATTCGTGGTCTTCACCATCTTCTTCTGTCTGTTTTCACTGCAAAAATTCAACTAAGACAACAATTCTTACTAGGAATATTGGTGTTATTTTTAATCAAAATGCCAATTTTTTATCTTTACACTACAAAAGAAACATCACCTGAAAAGTCAGAAAAGTTATTTGCTTTTAATAATGAAAAAAAACACATATATTTGTACTTTTTCAGATTTTCAGATGAAAATTTGCTTGAAACAAGTGAATTGTCTGAAAAGATTTGATGTGTAAAGAGATTTTATGACTAGAACCTCGACACTGGATTAAGAATCAGACAAATAGAATTGTTGTCTTAGTTGAACGCTTCCTCTCTGGTTTTGGGGAATTCTGTACAGCACCACTCACAGGCCTGGAGGATGTACTACAGCATTTGACCTGCTTTGAGTGGACCCACACATTTTTGAGACAATTCTGTGTTTGTGGAAATCTTTTTTTGTTCCGTCTGCGTGTGGACGTGTCCTGACACGTGATTGGAGCAGTGGTGAACTGGATGGAGGACAAACGTCACACTCCACCAGCAGCAGCCTTGTCCTTCACATGCTCCCCGCAGTCGGGCGAAGCGACAGTCCCTCAACCTTCCCGTTTTCTCTGCACTTTTTGTATCCACTTTCACTCGCTATCTCCCAGTTATTCACCCTTATTCCTCCTTTTTCTTCTGCACACTATTTCTGTCCTCACCCTGCCTGTCTTCACCATCCTGCCGTTTCCCGTCTTTGTCTCTGTGTCTCTCCTGCTAGAGGACACTGGCTGTAAGCAAAGCTCCTCACAAAGGCACATACGGCACACACGGCACACCATCTCCTTGGCATTTAAAGGAGGAGAATGCAGCCAATTGTGTTGGAAATTGAACTCTCCAAAGCCTCCGCTCCCTCTGCAGCGGTTCATTGTGGGTGAGTTCTGTGTCTCTGGTGAGCAGCTCGGGCCGTCCAGAGGTTGATGCCAGAGGGCAACTATTGTTCCATGTTCTGCTGTGTCTCTGCTGCCCCGCCTCCCATCAGCCCCCCGTCCAGACACACACACACACACACACACATTTCTTCTCCACCAACTCATTCTGTAGCAGAAAAGAGAAAATCTTGGATTGGTTCGTTTCTAATTACAGACTTTACAAAATGTTTGTTCTCTTTCAGACACCAATGTCTGGTCACCGTGTGTGTGTGTGTGTGTGTGTGTGTGTGTCTGTCTGTCTCTCTGTCAGTCAGTGTGTGTGTGCGTGTGTTCTCTCTCATTCCAACCATCACTTGCTCTGTGGATGGCACAGAGAAATCAGAGGCCAGAGTCTGACATCTGATCTGTGATAGAAAACACTAATGGTTGATGCCCGTCACTGTCATGATCAATTCCACGTTTCACATATAAACTCCTTTCATGACGCATCAAGAGCAAAAGAAAGCAGGTTTGGAAAAAGTTTGTTTGACTTTGTTCATCCTGACCTGAGCAAAACCCCTTCTAGTTCACACCAGCTCTGTTTGATTCTTCAGTCCACCTCCAGTTCCCGCGATCAGAAAGGCCAGTTGGCTTGTGCACGTGTGGATGTGCGGTGGAACTGCGGGGAGCGATAACCTGGGTTACGCACAACCAAGAGGATTGCAGATTGTCCACACCCAGATTCAGATTGTACGTCGTCCATTTATCGGTTTATTTCTTCATGAGAAGGTGATTTGTCGTTTTTAAGTTGCAGACAAGTAGACGGATTAATGCGAAGAAAGACGTAACAATAAAAGACGAGTTGTGAGCTAAACACACCCTTGAATTACATCAACTAAAGTTCATTCACTTTTCAAGAGGTTTTTTGAAGTTCTTAGCTAATTACTGTGTAAAAGTACAGAAGGTAGCGCTTCCATCGACTGCGGCTGAAACACGCATCCTCTCTCACCTTTTTAATTGCACCAATAAGAACGCTGATGAAATCCCAGCGTAACCGTCTCCCGCGTTGTTTTACAATAGTTTGTAAGCAGACAGTCGTTAGCGCAGCTGACTGTGTGACGGGTGGTGAGACAAATTCCTCCTTCACTTCAATGATGCAAGTGATAGTAATGTGAAGCAGAGTTTGGGAGCAGGACGGAGAACAAGAGGCTGAAATGTTCCGGTCACAAGGTGGCTTTGTCTCACCAAGGCACCTGATGGAGGAATGTTCCTGGAGAGGAAGGACATTCTTGGTCTTTTTGTGTGAATATGTGTATAGCTCCTTTTTTTACAGCTTAAACGGCTGGTTTTCTTGCTGGCAGAGGAACAGAAGGCTGCATTGTGTGTGTGTCTGTAATCTCTTTACCTGGATTGGCAGCAAAGCACGCGAGTGCAGCTCTGAGTGTAGAATCGTCTCTGAGGAGTAGCAGTCGCAGTGAGCGAGCTTCTTCCAAACAACGACAAACGGGCTGTGTCTCTGAGAAACTGTCCATGGATGACGGCGTGTGTGTGTGTGTGTGTGTGTGTGTGTGTGTGTGTGTGTGTGTCAAAGCTGCACAATACAGGAAAAATCATGAATCACGTTATTTTTGCTCAGAGTTGATTCTCCTGATTCTGTGGGTTTGTTTTTCATGGTGTAATCAGCACAGCATCAACAACATTTTCAGATTTCTTGTCTTCTGGATTCATCATGTTGTGGTGACGGTGAAGGTGATTTGTGGTGTTGTGAGGCTGAAACACACCCTGGGATGATTCCCATCATCTCGTCTAAAGCCAGTACCCAGTATTTCCATCCCTCCAAAACTTTTTTCAGAAGTTTTGTTCAATTTGGTGTCCAGAATTCAGTTCAGACTTGAATTCTTGTCACTGTTCCGTTTGCATTCATTTCTCCTGACCACAGACTTTTCCCTGTGACACATCTCACTCTCACTCGTGACGTAAAGAAGCTTTGTCATTGGTCGAGGAAGAAGACACAGCAGCGCATGAGAAAAAATATTTGTATATATGTATATACTGTATATGGTTATTTAGAATAACATCACTGATTGTTAGCAATTTATCTTGTGTGTGTTTGTGTGCAATTTGCAGCAATAAAGCATCCTAACAGTATCTAACAGTATCAGACGAGTACTTAGTGTTTTGTGTGTCTGCAGTTTTGTGGATCATTGTACTATTTAACACAATTGTACCTGTGAGAAGAAAAACGTAATTGACCTCATTATCGTCCGTCTCTTTGGCACATTACATTCATTATTTCCTCCAAAGCTGCCACGGTGAATCCTGTAACCTGGGAACTGTTTTTCCCTGAAAAGCCTAGAGGTGACGTCACCACAACGGCTCATCAGCCGCTGGTGTTAGGGATTGAACATGGCCGACTGAGCAGAGGATGTCTGTCTGCAAAGTGATTGCTGGCTCATTGACTGCGTGGGAGAGGGGGGGAACCGGCAGTGGAGGAAAGACGTGGTAAGAAAAGAGAGGGGGATGGAAGGAAGGGAGAGAGGAGGAGAGGAGAACGAGGGCCTGGTGAGGCAGAGAAAGAGACGGAAATAAAGAAAAAGGAGAGCGACTCGGTGGGAAGCCTTCCCCTGCTGGCTCCTCTGGCTGGAAGCTGCTGCTGATGGCTTCAGAAGAGCGCCAGGCAGTCTAGGCCTCCGCTTCTAGCAATTAGAGATCACTTCAGCGGATGCCTCCTGGCTGGCCTGCAAATCCCTCAAAAATACCCTCTGATTACTGTAGGACACAGGCTGTTTACCAAATGAATGCAGCGCTGGGAGGAGGGAGGTTCGATGCGGTTCGAAGGCGAGGGAACAGGGTCAGTTGAGTTTTTAAAGATGGTGGAACTATTCAGTGACTATTCAGTGGTCTGTGAACTGGTGCCAGTAGCTATAGCTACATTTAGCATGTAGCATCTTAGCATCTATCTTCTCTTTGAAAACATTAGCATCATTAAATTTACGTCCATGGGCTCAAACTTGTCTGGTGCTCTGGGATCAAACATGTGTCCTCAGTAGTCCAGGGTTCTAGAAATCACCTGTGCATGTGATAGGGGAAGCAGAGTGCAGTTAGGAGGCGTGGCCTCAGCACACCTGCAGTCAGCAATGTGTATCACTGTGTGCATCAGTACTTTTGCAGCCCTCATGGCGCTTTAGATCAATTTCCACAAAGATGTCGAGTGTTTCATCCGACAGATCCGATTACCTTCACTGACTGCAATCATCTCAGCATCTTCAGACCTAAACTGACAGATTATTCTGCTATTGTCACATCTCCACGTGTCTGATAATAACAATCAGAGTAAATGTCGTTAGTTAATGTGCTTCACGCTGTGGCTTCCACCTCCACCTGCCGGCCCCTCGCCTCGGCCTCATCATACCAGCACAGGAAGTGATTGTTCAGCCACGTTTAAGAACGGTTTCAGCTCATCGGCTCCTGGGCTCTGGGCTCAGCTTGTTACATCGGGAGATGTGGAACTGAGTTTCTACATTTGAATCCATGGTTTGGTTCGGTAAGAACGAGCATGTTGTGACAACCAACAGAGATCTGACCTACAGCTGCCGCTGGAACATCTTGGCTAACGTCACAGTGACAATCATTATCCATCAACGGAAAACTACGTTACCCTGAAACTGTTAACATCCCTGCAGGTTCATAAAGATTTTAATAATATTTTCACCATTAACGAAGCCTTGATATCTGTTATTTGCAAGAACCGAAAGATAGTTAGAGATGAAAAATTAAGAAAAAAAAACAACAACACATGCTTCCATAGTGGATGTATTATAACTGTGAGAATAATCTGTTGCGCAAACTCCTCAGGGATCTGTGTGTCTGTGACAAAGCAGTGCAGGAGCAGTGGTGAGGAGTTTGTTTCAGCAGCTTTATCTACGATGGTCACACGAGGAAGCTCTGCTCCGATCTCATGTGACCCTGATTTCAAGTAAAGAATCCTTGTCTCATTGCTGACATGCATTTTAGTTCATGTGTTTGTTTTTCATTTCTTTTCTTCGGCTCTGAGACGGGAAGTGTTTGGTGTTGAATTAGGTTCCACTGTGCTCGCTCCGCACGGCCACTGCAAGGGACGGAGGATGAAGGCAAGAGATTGTGGAAGAAAGCCTGGGGTTTTAATCTCTTCCCCACGTTTATCTCACCACCAGGAGACAAACCATGTGCCATTAAAAACATCAGCTGCTCCCACTGGTCGGCTGCACGGCCGCACCTCTGGAGACAGTTGAAGGACAAAATGAAAGTGGCAAAAAAAAAAAGGAAAAATGTGTCTGATTAGAGCATGTGGACGTGTCAGAACACACGATGGACTGGTGCGTGTGGAAGCAGCTTCTCTGCAAACAGCTGCCACGGGGAATCAGTGTCTTCAGGAAATGAAAATAGCAGCTTGAATTGTCATCATATTGAGAGTTAGCCGACCTTTGACCTTGTAATACCCCCACAGCTTCTCTATTTGCGACCTGCCGCGTGCTCTTAGAAAGCGAAACCATCGGGGAGGATCTACTGCTCACATCATCATTCTCTGAACACCTAATAGTGGATTTACCAAGGTTAAACCTCCTGTGAGATTGCAGGTCTGGAATACTGAGTTTACACACACACACACACACACACACACACACACACGTAACATATAGGAGCCAGGTCGCTAGTGTAAGACACATGTATAAGTGAAGACATTTCTAAATGGACACATCATGTTCATGTTAGTGCAGGAATATTGTTGTAGTGTGTGTGTGTATGTGTG
>CAAKHB010000339.1:32358-56471 GCA_901007665.1 Aeoliscus strigatus | reverse complement strand
GGATCTACTGCTCACATCATCATTCTCTGAACACCTAATAGTGGATTTACCAAGGTTAAACCTCCTGTGAGATTGCAGGTCTGGAATACTGAGTTTACACACACACACACACACGTAACATATAGGAGCCAGGTCGCTAGTGTAAGACACATGTATAAGTGAAGACATTTCTAAATGGACACATCATGTTCATGTTAGTGCAGGAATATTGTTGTAGTGTGTGTGTGTATGTGTGTGTGGGGGGGGGCGTCTCTCCTGCACTGTCCCCTGTATTTACAGCCCGATTGGTGCCCACCCAAGCGTCTTACAGCTGAGCGCAGCACATGGGGGAATTAGCTCCTGTGCAGTGTTAGTAAAGTATGTCACCTCTTGTCTCTGGAACGTTTTGCTGATCACAGACGAAAGCATGCGCGCACACACATGCAACGCACAAACATCTGGACTTTTTTTTTTGAGGAAAGAACTTCTCATCATTTCCCTTAAAGTTCTTTATCACTTCATTGCTTCTACAGATTTGAATAATATTTTCTGTCTTATCATCACTGTGTGTTCTTGTACGGCACAATTCAATTCAATTAAAAATATCAAAAATATATATATTTGCCCCAATTCAACTCACTCAGAGCAGTGGATAACACAAAAGAAATGAATACATTCAGATTAATTACAATAAAGGAGGAAAAAAGAAAGAAAAGATACCTTGATTAACCCTTTAGAAATGACAATTACAAACATAACATAAAATCATAATATATTAGGAAAATAGAGCAAATACAGTTATCTAAAATCTCTAGAAATGTACACAAATTTTAAAATAAAAGTATAAAAATACAGAATAGAGAGCACAGCGAAGTCGTATATATACAGTCGTAGTAAGGTTCTTGGATGAGTGACAAAAACACCTCCTCAAGAAAACAAGTCCAGAAAGAAAATAATGCTAAACTTTATTTGTACAGCACCTGTCATACAAACATGCAACTCAACTAGTTTTACAACCAAAGACATTAAAAAAAATTAAAACCAGGATAAAACAAAGGTGAAAAGAAATTAAAACCAGTAAAACACAGCGATGACTTGTGACAGACACATTGAAGCTGCATTTGATGACCTCACCGATGACATCACCTGCATGTCATCACAGAGACAACAGACTAGCCCTCCTGGTTCTTTCAAAATGAATCTCCTCTGTCGTGTTAGCGTTTAACCCAGATGTGTCTGATGGTTATGTCCTGCTCACTGGTGATTGGCCCGCCGCTGCTTAACCACTCAGAAAAATGGAGAAGCGGTTCATACAGAAGCCTTCAAACAAATCGCAGCGGGAAATGACCCAGCACAGACTGGCATGTTTCCAGGCAACATCCACCAGCATTGGTGCTTTATAGAAATACACAGCCGCAAAAAGACGTTTGACTCCAACCACCAACAATAAGCCATCATAATGCCTGCTCACATAGTTTCTGGTACTGTCACATCACCGGACTCTTTTTTTCCTTACATGTGTTTACGTGCACCAGGAACTTGGTTTTAATTTAAGTTGTGGGCACACGACAGTATTGTTTTTACCCACGACTCCGAGTCGGCAGCTGAAGTAATAATAATAACAATAATAATAATGTACATTTTCTTTGTATCGTGCTTTTAAAATCATTTAAAGATGCTGACAAATAGTATAAACATGTAAACAGACTCAAGGAAATGTAACAGAAACCACTCAAATTGA
Organism: Aeoliscus strigatus; assembly: GCA_901007665.1. Taxonomy (NCBI): domain Eukaryota; kingdom Metazoa; phylum Chordata; class Actinopteri; order Syngnathiformes; family Centriscidae; genus Aeoliscus; species Aeoliscus strigatus. The sequence goes on along the minus strand of CAAKHB010000339.1, from coordinate 54,751 downwards.
TTTACAACAAAATAGATGAGGTGGTGAAGTGGTGATGGTGATGGTGAAAACAGCAGAGACAACAAGTACAGCAAAGGAGGAGGAGGAATGACAGTGGCACTACATTTAAATGGGAAAACATGATGGAGGTTGGGCAGTACAAGCAGCTGGGATCAGGTGTGTTTTAGGTGGTGATTTGAATTGTGAGGGTCAGTCCAGTAATGGATGTGTTTGGGGAGGAAGTTCCAGAGGGTGGGGGCCTGTCTGCTACGGCCCTTGATGGTTTGTTTCCTGTGTGTGTGTCGGTGTCAGGGCGGCGATGCCTGGCTCATTAGGTTCCCTGGCAGGATAATGTATGAACAGAAATCACAAATGTTCACACAGGTAGAGCGAAGGAGCGAAGCTGCCATTATTCTCTCTCCTCCTCCGTCCTCCTACTCCTCCTCCCCCTCTTCTTCTTCTTTCCATGCTGCCGGTTTCGTCTTGGTGCCGGGGGCCGTTGAGGCTCCCGGTCACAGTAGACCCAGTGTTTTGATGCAGATCTGCCAGTGGTGGGGGTGTGTACCAAATACTCCTAAATGAATAAATGCATTGGTTTGTTCGACTGAATTCACTGTTTCCTTCATGAGGCCTGTTTTTGAGGCTCTGCTGCTCGATTGACAGGTTGCCAGTCATGGTAACGTTCCATATCCCATCGGCGTCATGCGGCAGCACGTTGCTAATTGAGTTGAATGCGTCGCTCGTTTCTCCTCAGTGAATCCATCTGTCGCCGTCTTGTCATCAGTTTGTTCGCACTTGACAGGTTCCTAGTTGCTCTGTGTGTTTAACTGTGCAGCTCGGTGTAGGTGTGTTTTTTTTAATTCATGCACTTCATGGTGTGTGTGTGTGTGTGTGTGTGTGTGTGTGTGATAAAAAAGCCACAGGAAATGTCTCTTACTCCGTTTTTGCATCTTCCTCCACCTGTCCTCTCTCTGTGTGACATTGTCCACAACACACATATTTGTACACAAACACCACCGCTCAGCGCGGGTGCAACGCGTAATGATCTGCAATAAATCAGAATTTGTGAAATTATAGGGGTCACAGATGATGTCTGACACCATTAGACATTTTTTGGGGGCTAATGTGGATTGGCCGCTCAAAGACTCTGCAGCTGTAAAAGACCTTGACGTCGCCGTCCATCAGTGGGCCATGAGGTCACGCAGGAAAACATCTGGGCTGACGGTGTGATTAATAAGCGTTGTGTTGTTTTGTGTACATGGGATCAGTTTGTGTGAGAATCAGACGGCCCAGATGCTGCGAGAACTTAAAAGACGGCGTTGCCCGTGTGAAGTCTTCCCTCCATTAGGAGACGGATGACTCTGCTGACTGGTTCACAGCTGCACCTCCATCAGCGTCTTTCATCAGCTCCCCGCTCGCTTCTTTCAAAGGTTCCTCCAAATATAGGAAAGACGGCATGAAGAGAAGCTGCCGTTGTACATGATGACACTTCACTCGGCGGCGTGTGTGTGTCCTTCCTGTGATACATGGAGCTGTAAGAAGAGGCCGAATGAAGACGGCACAGAGGAGGTTTATGCTGCTGTCAGCCGGCTTCCGTCAGAGGATCCTTCAGTAGTTTGTCTGCGTACCTCCAGAGGCAGCTTTCTGTGTGCGAGCGGCTGTGTCTGTCTGCGCTCGTGTACTTAAAGCACGTGGGAACCAACTTCTAACACACTACAAATGAGCTGCTGTCTTATCATCCCGTCTTTCACGCTTGTGTGAACTTTATTATAACAGATACAAACACTCCGAGGGTTGGGCGCACATGCAGAACGTGAGCTCACAACACGCACGCCCATAAATCCACACGCGCACCAGCCTCCTTCCGCACCGCCACAGGTGAGGTGCAAGTCTCATCAAAGGCTGCTGTCGCTCACATCGCTTTATCTCCATCATCTTTTCCTCACTCTTTCACGCCTCTGTCACTTCACACGTCTCTTATTTCCATTCCCTTGTGATTCTTCCTCCCATTCTCCCTTTTTTCGCTGCCTCCCAGTCTCTGTCTTTACCTGTGCCTGCGTTCTCTCCTCCAGCGTCCTGCCAGGGAGATTCTTCTTCAAAAGACAACTGATGTTTTCTTTTTTTTTTTTTTCCTTCTTCTTTTTTGTTTTATATTCATCTCTCATTTCTGGAGTTCACTTCTTTTTTGAAATGCTGCCCCAAAAGATCCATATCACAGGTTTCCCCCTGTCCACCAAACCCCACCACACACTCACACACACACACACGCACACACTCTCACACACACACACGCACACACACACACACACACACTCGATCCATCGGACGGCGGCAGCCAGCCTCAGACTCCTGTCTCATTTCTCATAAATTAGTCTTCCCCTTCTCACACTTTCTCTTTTGTTTCTTGCTCTTACTCATTCCATTCTCCACATGCCCTCTCCTGCCTTCCATCTCTCTCTGGTCCTCACATTTCATTTTTCTTCCTACAAATGCCACACAGCAGTCCCCGAAGAAATGTCATTTCTGTCTTCTCCTTTTGTTCTGTAATTTCTCCATGTCCCTTCTTTTCACTTGGGGATTCGTTTATGGTTTTGCTGTTTGTCCGTCTCCAGCTCTCTGTGTCTGTCCCCGACCTCCTCTGTTCTCTCTGGATTCATGTCTCTCTCTCTTATTTCTGCGATGACATTGTTAAGGAGAATTACTCTAAGATAAGTAAGATATAGTCATCCCATGAGGGAAATTCCCACGTTAAAGCTGCAAACACTGAAGTAGAGAAATGATACTTCAAAGTAAAGCACCAGAAATTACTAGCAAGTAGAACTAAACCTATTTACAAAAGAAATGTGCAGTTGTAATAATTTTTAATAACAAAAAACACGAATGAGCAGTTGAGCCTTTATGGTTATTTTATAAACACACATTCATGAATATGATTTCTATCGAAACCTTTTCCTTGTCTCATGCCGTTTGTTGCTGCTCAGGCTGGAACGGCACATTCACAAAAGCTACTGGAGCACATCAGCCCCATTTCAGCCAAAAAGAAAAGTCAGTGTGACTCTCGCTCCCTCCTTTTCTACTGGAACCGTCGGTGCAGAACACAGGTCAAAATTTTACAAGAATAAAATCAGAAAAAACCCTTAATATTCACCCGCCCAATGCAAATTATCTTCTGCACTAGGTTCTGTGTTGCTAGCAAGCAGAAGTAAAAGAAGAAGAACGAAGCAGCGTGTTGTCGTCCCCCTTTGGTATTTGTGTGATAATCCTTGTCACAGACAGAAGCCCAAATCTAGTTTGGATGCTTTACAGGCGATCGGTGAGACATATCACAGAAAGTCAACGCTTTAAATTTGATTCTGATTCTTGTGTGCGGCCGAAAGCATCACACGCTGCACACATGCTCCCCAGTGGTCGCACAACCAATTTGTTAGGCGTCAGACGGCGAGGCGCGCCGGCTGTATGAGCAGACACACATCCTACGTCTGATGTTCAAATGCATTTGTCAAATTTGCGTGAACAGAATGAATTCACATTTGGTTTACAACATTTTTTTTTAAATGATCACTCTCATCTTCTTTGTCCTGGTTTTGGTTCCTGGAATCACTCACTTTGATTTTCAACAAATCTCACGACCGACAAAGAATTTAATTTAAAAATCCAGTTTAAATGTTTGTCTCAAACAAGATAAAATAAATAATATTTTTTCCCACAGCACAGCAGTCTGATGACAAGTAATGAGTTTTGAAGTGATAACTAGAAATAAGTACATACATTAAATACCAATACGGTCTTATTGAACACATTTCGTTTTTACAAGACAACTTGTCGTCGTCAAAATCAGAATAAATGTATTCATCTCGGAGGCAGATTTCTTTGTTACAACAGCTGTTTCTAATGTAGAAAGAAAGTGAATTTAGCAGTGAAACAAAACAAAACATTAGATAACCAGGAACCAATAAAATAAGTGTTCATATCTAAATAAGTCATATGCTGTATATATTTATACACACACTATAAACGTCCTCACCTCAGCTCTGTAGTGCCAGAAAAGGCAGTTGGAGGATGAAGTTGGAATCAGAGGAGCCATGAAATGAATAGCATTTGTGTTTTTCAGGGTAAAATAGCACGAAAGCGTCTCTATCAAACGCTGGAACATGAAGTCTGTTTTCATCCCTGGTGGATCTCAGTGAAACACTTGAGGACAGTTCTCTGGCGAGCAGCCGTACAGGCACTTGTGTTCCATCAAAATGCTAATAATATCATCTGCGATATCCGGGCCGTATTATTCAAGTGCTAATTGGTGAAAAAACCTGTTGATGGAGCACCTGCCCACTGCTTCTCAATTAGCTTTAACTGCAATGGCCGTCATAAGAGTGAAACATTGTGTAATGATCAATGATTCTTCGGGCAGCAACATGTTTTCTCTTATTTCCTTGAATGCAGCTGATTTAAATGGCAGCGACGTCGACGTGTTGGAATAACGAACGTGCTGCACAAAGTAAACATTTCCCCAGAGGAGAGGGACTTTTCTCCCCCATCCACCCCCCCGAATGATTTATTCATCACACCACATGTCTGTAGAAGTGCTTTGGTTCATGTGCTGATATGCAGCGTGTTGCCCTGCACCTCTTTGTGCTTTCACACTCGAGAAAGTCCCTTCGTCACACATGTAGAAGAAGCAGAGACGGAGGCAGTGTGAACTGCATGAAAATAATAACAGATTCTCTGAAAGAAGTGGGAGGGAGGAATCCCTTATTTTGAAAAGAGCCAACGAGAGGCTAATTAATAGGTCCTGTTTTTATTTTGTTTTGTTTTATCCTGGTTTGTTTAGCCTTGTATGTTTTGCGAGCTGTCTTCAAAGTGATAAGGCTCGCCGGCTGGTGCCTCTGGGGGTTGCTCCATCTTATTAACTTGTCTAGGGAGTCAGCACGGATGGAGAATGATCACTAAGTCCTCTTCTGACTCCTCCTGCCTCAAACATTAACTGCTCACTGCAGTTCCTCCCCGTCATACATGCACAAGTGTTTGCAAACTCTTGTCTCCTCCGATGCCACCAAGGAATATAGTGTAATGACCTCGTCTGCAGGCCGCTGTTGTTAAAGTGGAGGTGAAGAGTGACATCACGTTTGATCTCCAGTGATGGCACAAAATAATCCTGATTGTACGTTTTTCACGATTACCATGGAAACATTTCTTTTTTTTAAATAAAAAAAGTATTTGCCATAATTTGTCAGAGAGAAGATCTGTTTGTATATACTTTGATATCTTAATAACATGAGGTTGTATCTTAAAGTAGCTAAAATGTATTAATTAATATTAATATTATTAATTAATATTAATAATAAGTTATTAATGGATGTATAGTATGTTAAAAAGAAAGACATTTTTGTGTTTTTTTCCTTTTATTACAATCATTTGATTTGATTTTTAAGGTTTTGTTTACAACTTTCAAATGTCTAATACAGGAAAAATAGTAAGACAAGTACAAAAAAAGAAGATATAATGAACATAGTAAAACTAGAAAGAAATTGTCTTTATCGACCTAGTTGACGATACATTCACGCTAATGAAGCCGTTGTATTACTGCTCTTCATCAAGCCCCGCCCACAGACTCTGCGCATGAGCCCGCCTTTATGATCCAACGACTGGTGTGCAGACAAACCTGCAGAGACAAACCACATGTGCTGGACGTGTCAGATCCTGCTCATGCGGCAGGTGTAGAACTGTCCTCTGGGGCCGATCTGACAACTGGACATCACATGTTGCTCCGTCTGTGGGATGGGGATGCCTTCCTGCTGTACATTCGCTTGGTGTTAAGCTGTTGTCACGGCCATGGGGCTGGAATGTTGGGGGAATGCTATTGGCACAGACGAGCAGCGTGACGCGAAGGGGAATTATACACGACACCTGAACAAAAGCTTCATGTCATTCTCCAAAACTCAAATGTGGGGAGACAAACGCTTTGGATGTACCGAGCCGTCAGCAGCCAACCACCAAAACACAAATGGATCTCTTCCATTCAGTACATTTTTATTCCTCATGTCATTTTTATTTGTCATTTATTTTCTATTCCTTTTTGCCATAATCCATCTTGTCCACAGCTACATTTTCCACCGGCAGCATTAAGACTGGTGCAGGGGCCTGTACACCGGTCTGTGACCTTTGCGTGACCAGGAAATGGCCAGGACGCTCAGTGTCCTCCTAAACCCATGAAAATATCTGTGCAACTTCTCCAGGTATCCTTGTGCCTTCAGCCACCAGAAATGCAGTTTTCAGGCCTTTCATGGTGATGTACGACTGATCTGTGGGTCCACTGAGCCCCCCATCTGCCTCCCCTGCGCAACCTACGGCAACTGATGCCATTATAAGCCGAGCAGTGTTTGGGCCTCCCCTGTGCCTCCTCTGTGCCGCCTTCGGCGACCACATCGACGGGTCCCATTGTGACCACTGTGCCTCCATTCTGCAACCACGTCAACGGTTGTTTCTGACTCTTTTCAGCCACCGACCTCTTCTGTGACCTTTATGCAACTGTTTGAAACAAAAATTCAAAGTGCCCCTGGTGACATGTGAACCTCTCGTGCAGCACCTTTGAACAACCCAACATTCTGCCTCCTTTGACCTGTCAACCATGACCGGGCAAATGTTACGGTTGCACACGGGAGCCACTAAGGTCGCCATCCGGTGTAAAGGGGTCACGAGCTGACGAGGGCTGATGAGACAAGAAGCCGGAAGACACAGTCACAACTCTGAATTGACAGCGTCCAGCTCCCCTGAGATACTAATAGATCCAGTAGGACGGACAAAGAGTTTGCATCCAGCAGTGACAGTCTGCATCTTTGCCTTTTACTTCTTGCAAACCCAAAACTCGTGGGAGCGAATGGAACGTGAAGCCCAATGAGCTGAGTTTGTGTTTGTGCTGAGAAAATCGATCTTAAAAAGATTTGGAGAATGTAGACAGATTAGCCAACAGAAATGAGCCAGTGAATATTCATCAGGGCAATTCCCTCAGTGGAGTTTAACACACACCAGAGTGTCTTTACCGTTTAACAGCACCATAATAAACGTAATCAGGTGTTTTATCATGAGGAATAAAGCCTGTCTGTCTTTTTTCAAAGTCAGTACCAGCACACACACACACACACACACACACAGTGTTTTAGTTTATGATGTTTATTTCAGTAAGTTTAACCTCAATGTGAGATTGTCTCTTTGACCTCAGTGTTTTCAAGTGACTTCTTATCCTGTTTGTGTTCTGCTCCTGTGTTATTGTCCCGTCTTTCATGCATCAGCAGAGGGATTATTGAACATCTCTGTTTGTGATTGGACGACACGTCAGACAAGAGGATAATTAAAATGCTCTGTTGTTGCGAGTTCATCTTCTTTCTTTCCTCGGCTCTTGACATGTGACTTGGTGTGTGTCTGTGCTGTTGTCCTCCACACACACACACACACACAAACAGTAATGATTACGGTTCTTGTATGCCAGAGCAGAAAAACTCTAAATGATTATCAGGATATTCAGTTTGATTTATTATTGTTTTTAACCTGTTCATGCGTGAATCAGTACAAAGAGAGCAATATTATTTTAGTTACTTATATATTATATATATTATATTATATATATTACTTATTATATTACTGTATTATATATATTACTTATAATATATATATTATATATATATAGAATATATATCGACTATTTTTGATTCTAGTGACATGCAGTGTTTTCAGTGTTTTAATATAATTACGTATTTTACTTTTTATTTCAGTCTATTTTACTAAATTTATTATTATTATTATTATTATTATTATTATTATTATTATTATTATTATTATTATTATTATTATTATTATTAATATATAAATGGGTGAAAGATGATAATAATCATAATACGCTTAATAATAATAACGAGTCACTTTATCTGCTAGTCCCTGTTGTAAATTGTATCCTCTTGTGCTGGCGATGACTCTTCACAAACACATATTGTCGAATCACACGCTGTGTTTTTCATGTTTTCTACGTTAAGAAGCTGAATATAGAAACTTCTTGCAGCCTTCATGCAACATACTCCCTTTTTTGTGAGTCCAGGCATCACTTGTGAATCTTAAACTCCATGAAGAATACATCTAATGACAGCCACAAGCGTTTGCCACCAAAGGATTAGTGTTTCCTTGGACAAGCGCACAGTGGCAGTCGGTGGAGATAATGTTCGCGCTCAGACAAAGGAGAGCGGTTCCCAGCTGGCACAGGCCGACCGTACTACGATAGCAGAGTCGCCTCCAGCAACAGGAAAATTGGAGTGACTGTGGCAAAGTCATGGATACAACAAGCATCGTGAGCAGAGAGCCATGTATTTGTGTCTTTGAGTCTAGAGGCCAGTCCTCATTACAGAGGCTGCGAGAATATTGCAGTTCAGCTGACACTGTCTCAGTGAATTGTTGAGAGCGGTTCTGACAGCTGGTGGAAGGCCGAGCGAGATTATGATGGATGATGACAACGCGGCTGGTGCGGAAGGAGCATTGTGTTTTCCTGCTTGTGCAGCACCTCGAATATGCAGCTAATGTGAGATGGTTGTGTTGATGGTCTGCAAATGCACACACAAATGGAGATGCATGATGGGTTTGTTAAAATGTTGTTGAAAATAATGTTGCAATTTTTCTTACCTACGTAATTCATTTATTAGCCCGTCGTCTGCCGGCGCATGGCCGCAAAACGTCTTACACGACTGAAATGAGTCGTTCTGCTGCTGTCACGCGTAGAAGGAAACAAAATACACCCCATTTCATTTCTGCATCCACCGACACGTGTTCTTACAAAACACACACACACAATTAATTTGTTGATTGATTCATGGGAAAAAAAAGTTGATTGCAGTTTCAAACAAATCAAACAAAACAATGTAGCACAGGAAACATCAGAACATGTTGGAGAAGATGACGGAATTGTTGGCTTTAATTGGCACGTAACATGAGTGTTGAGTAAATAGTTTCATGTTAATTTAATGACAAAATAAAGTGTGATCAGTTACGTAATGTGTCATCTGCCATGTGTGACAAATGTGTCATGAAAACAAATCTTTGAAATCTGCGTCTTGTATCAGAGTTCACAGTAACTTGTTGGGTTCATCAGAAACAACTTGATCTGCCTGTCTTCATGTCTCTTTCATTTGTTGTCAGCTGGGATGTTAGGGTGTAGTTGTGGAATATCATGCAATGTGTTGGATACACACTAACAGCTAACAGCTAGAACAAGAACGCATTTTTTCCAATCTTCTATGTTGTGATGAAACTGGAACACACCTGGTAATTACGTCACCGTGAGTTACAACCTGGAGATCTGCTGCAAGTGGAATGCAGCATCAGCGTCAGTTCACACACTGACATATCGCCTCATTTGACAGAGTTGGGAACATTCACTCAAAAAAGAACTCAGATTGAATTCAGTTATGGACATGAGGCAGGAACATAAAAACTGTAAAACAGTAGAAAGTTTTCTGATAATTGAGCAGAAAAAAAATTAAAACGAGCTCCCTGCGGAGCAGATGGAAGCAGGAGAACACTTCATCCACAGGTTCACTGAGTCTTGGGTGTGTTGTGGTGGAGCTAATCCATCTCCCACCAGTCACACTCACTTCTGGGTTCTTGCCCATAATCCTTCCCTCCAAACACACACTCACTTCCTCTCACTCATTCACTTCCCTCAGCCCAGTGTGGCCACCGGGGAGGTGTGTGGCTCTGGAGCAGCATTATTGATAGAGCATCTGTTTAGACATGGTGCAGGATCTGTGGCATGTGGGCGAGCAGCTGGGCGTGTTCCAGCACCAGAGACATGATGTCATATTGTTTATCTTGAGATGTCTTGTTCACTTGTGTTCAGACACATCTCATGCCTCCACCATCAAGACTGTACTTTCACTGTAATTGTAGCTCTGTGCGTAAGAAGGCGTGCAGTTGTGTGCAGACGTGGACTGTGTCTCACGGCTGTGGAGCAGCAATTACAGCCGTCAGGTTTAGAGGTTATTTCAGACCTCGGGGCAGAAGGCGACCATTTTGGCATCATGAATGTGCAGCAGCAGCAGCCAAACAGACAGAGTTACTCTTTCCAAATAATCACCACACATCTCTTCTAGATGGCCAAACTTGTCAGAGCTCGTCCAGCATTCTGCCAAGAGGTTTTTCATCCTTGGCAGAGGATGAAGCGTAGGATTTTCTGCTGTTTTTTTTTTTTTCACAACAGGAAGTTTCACGATGTCACTTTGTGGACCTTTGTGGCAAAAGCTGGATCATTTTTAATGTTGTTGACATCTTTCCTCCATGTATGCATGAATGCAATGACACCAAAAACACTACAGTTGTTTTTGTTTTTCATTTATTGAAACAATGGACCACACAAATGTGTCCAGGTGTTATCTCTAGGACGTAAAGAATGTAACAACTGTTGGGAGGTTTGTGTCTCTACTGGTCTCTACTGGTCTTTTTTAAAAAACAGAAATCAGTCAGTCAGACTTTATTTAGACATTTCATACAACGCATGGAGCATTCATTAAAAATAAAAAATAAAAAATGTAAATAGAAGAAACTAAGGAACTGAGTGAACACTGTGATGCACAAAGAAACACCGGAGAAATAAATCTGTTAATGAACCAGAGAAAAAGGTGAATAAAACAAGTAAATTAATAAATAGCACTAAATAAGTAAAAGTGATCTATTTTTTTGGTGCTACTGTATGTACTTACTTAGTAGTACTTACTTAGTAGTAGTAGTAGTATTTGTTGTTGTTGTTTATAGTATTATGTCAGAAGCACTTACATCACCAGTGGGATGAGCAGGGCTGACAAGAATTAGCACAGGTAGATTTGTAGTTTGTTTGGTTGATTTGACGTAGGTTTTAACTCAGCAGAGAATTAATTTCTTCCTGACTCAAGCTGTGTATTTTATATATTGTGCTGTTGGTGAGCTGTAGGATCAGTGTCCGTAAGACAAACAGTTGTCTCACTGTACATGTGGCACGTAGCAGTTAGTTTGAATGGAAATGATGGTGGGACCAGTAGTTGAAAGGTAAATTGTGACGCTCACGACAGAGGAAGTCAGATTCCTGGTGTTTTATAAGCGTGGTAAACTTTCTGCAAACATGCTCCAGTGACTTGGTACATGTAATTTGAAGTGACGTTCAGATCTAACACAAATTATACCTTTAAAGCAAAACCCCCACGGAAACCCAATGTCAAACTGACTTCACCCATCATTCATGGATCAATAGATCTCCTGCGGTTTGTTGGTTCCACTTCACTTTTTTTCTCCTTTGAGGTTTTTGACTTGCTGCTCGCACAAGTCAAATACCACAGGTGAGCTAATCGCTGGTTTCACCTATCACCTGCTGATGAGCCGTTAAAAACACACACTGACCCCGACTCCCACGACACACTACCAGTGTTATACATAGTGTTATTTTAAGAACAAATATGTTTGGGTAGTATTATGTAAGTTGGTGTCAATATACTGCAGGATCCTGTCGGTATACTGTCGTAATGAGTCTGTAAACTGCAGTGTTGTGGCATTGTATTGCACTATTGTAGTATAATGTAGTATTCTGTAGGTTTGTATATTTCAGTCTTATACAGTATTGTGTCAGTATAATGTAATACTGTGCCAGTATACAATAGTATTTGTCAGTATACCGTAATATTATGATACTATACAATAGTCTATATACAATAGTATATATATATATACTATATAACAGTCAGTATACTATCATTTTGTGTCAGTATAATGTAATACAGTCAGTTTACAGTAGTAGTAGTATACTATTGTTTGTGTCAATATACTGTAGTAGTATGTCAGTATTCTGCAGTAGTGTGTCTGTATTCTGTAGCAGTATGTTAGTATACTGTAGTATAGTGTCAGTATACTGTAGTATAGTGTCAGTATATTGTAGTAGTGTGTCAGTATACCGTAGTAGTGTGTCAGTATAATGTAGTTGTGTGTCAGTATACTGTAGTAGTGTGTCAGTATAATGTAGTTGTGTGTCAGTATATTGTAGTTGTGTGTCAGTATACTGTAGTAGTGTGTCAGTATATTGTAGTTGTGTGTCAGTATACTGTAGTAGTGTGTCAGTATATTGTAGTAGTGTGTCAGTATACTTTTATTTTATTGAAACGCACCTTTCAGGACACTCAAGGACGCTGTACAATTAGAATAAAAGCAGATGCAGCAACAATAAAAAACAAAAACAATAAAACAACAATAAAATATCAGCAATAATAAAATCAGCAGTCGCGTGTCATTGTGTCAGTAGTGTGTCAGTGTACTGTAGTATAAGTATTTTACAGATACAGTGCACAGATTTGGTGTTTTGATTTTATGCATCTGGAGTTTGAAGAAACGACTTCCTGTCTCTGGGATGTCGCTGTGTCATTGCTCAGCTGATCTGAGTGCAGAGATCAGGTGTTCACAATCATTTCATCAAATCCAGACACTGTCATTGAAGTAAACACACGCCTAAAGGCGCAGGTGCAAGTCCACATGAGTAATTACATGTCTTTCCCTGGCGCTTTGCTTTCTCTCTTCGTTATTCACAGGGTAATTTATACATTTTTGAATGAAATGATGTTTTCTAGTGAACTTATGGTAAAAAATATCAATTTATTTACCCTGACCTTTGACCTCATGACCTAAATACCATACATCACTTTCATTTCAAACAGTGAACATTTTATAACATTTTCTCATTTTCCTATTTCATAAGAATGTGTGTGTGTGTGTGTGTGTGTGTATGTATATGTATAGCGAGAGAGAGACTTTATTTCATTTAGTCACACTTTTTTTCTTTGCACCCTGAGCTATTAAACCAGTGATTTAAATAATGTAGTTCACACCAGAAATTAATGAATTGGTTTATTTCGACCAACAGCAAAACATACAAAGGAATGACTTTTTTTTGTAGAAACCAAATTATTGCATCCTTTGTGAGTAATTGCATCGCAGAAGTTGCTGGAACCGGACCGATTCTTGTAGGATTTGTGTGAACTGAAAACAGCGTTCTGATGGAAACGTCTCTTGACCGCTCTGTTTGCGTGCTGATGGAGTTCAGACTCTCCAGGTGGTCAGTTGTGGGGTTGGGGCCATGAACACAAGCGCCTTCCGTGCCATTTGTTGCATCTGACCTTTAAGATGATGAAGTGCAGGAGGGGTGACCCCTGGCACGGTTTGTTCAAAGAGCAGCCTCTTGGTAATGGGAGTCCAGAGCCTGGCAGCATGCTGGTGGATTGATCAGGCCCCCTGCTCAAAGGCCAAATGAAGAAGGCCCAGCCAGAGTAGAAGGCCACGCATCCTCTGCTTTGAAGCTTCCTCCAAAGCCTCAGCTGCTCTGCTGCATTAATAAACATGTCGGCAGCATCTATCTGCTAAAGCTGCTCTTCTGTCCTTTGTGTCTTCTGTCCTCTGTCTGTGTGGAAGGAGCTCCCAGCAGCAGAGGTCACACAGTGCTTCTCACCTTTTCACTCGTTCCTATTCCTTTCAGGAGTTTTTGGGTTGTTTTTTTTTGGTAATTTCCTCACCCCCGCTTCACTCCTGCTCGCTTGCATATTTCCTGCTGCACAGGATTTAATCTACTCATTTAGAGATCACATTGCCTCCACAGATGTCAGCTTTGAGATTGAAATGAGCTCCTCCGACTTAAAAGGGAATTTCAGAGAGAAACTAAACAGAGATGTAAAGTCCCTTCAGTCCCATAAGTGTAGCCAGAGGGCGGCTTAACATGTGTTTGGCTGACCAAGGACTTAAATGAGTGAGTGCGGAAATACACTTTGTCATCGTGGGCCACAGCAGGGCTGGAAAAAAATAACAGAATTCAGATTGTGGATGTTCTTTTCTGTCCTACTGCTGCAGTTTTCTAAGTTAAGTTGTTGTTGTTTGGTTCTTTTCACCGTAAATTTCCAGGTTTCGTTTACTTTCGTGATTGAGTCTTGGCACAGACACGGGTCGAGTACCGCCTTTAACGAAAATCTGAAAACACACACAAGCTAAATAAAGCTAAGCTGCACTGAGATGCAGGTAACCTGTTTGGAACATCGTCTTTAGAGCTTCTCTGGAAGATGCTTGTGTTTACGCTAAAGTGGGATCATGGCGGTTGCTCCTGCGCCTGTGTGAGTTTCTCTGACATGAGAGGCAAACACAAGCCAATGAGATGAATAATCCCAACAAAGGCAGTACAGTAAGTAAGCTATGCTTACGGTCGTCCCAGAGCGTTCTCACTCGCTTTAATCGCTGCCCAAAGGCGCTAATGAAAGGATGTTGTGATGTTATGAAGATGCTGTGTTCCGTTTATTGTTTCATTATACACCCAGTTCCAGCGAGTGTGCAATTAAAGCCCGGATGATGTTGTGAGCTGATTTTGTCTTCATTTGATCTACGCTGAGGTACTTCAGGCCCGTGACAGCTTCAGTTCTGTGCTGATGTGTGTGTGTGTGTGTGTGTGTGTGTGTGTATGTGACAGAATGAAAAACAAACGGGTGTTGGACCAGCAGCAGCTTGATTACAGGGGTCAGCGGGGTCACAGTGACATCACTATGTGAGTCCCGGTGAGCCAGTCACATTGTGGTGTGTGTGTGTGTGTGTGTGTGTGTGTGTGTGTGTGTGTGTGTGTGTGTGTGTGAGATAAGGAATGTCTTTGTGTGCCAGCTCTTCATCTTCAGCATAAAGCCAGCACAGGAGGCGGCTGCCACACTGATAATGATGGCAAAAATAAAACACTGCAGAAATCTGCACAATAATCCAAACTACCTATTGTCCCTTTTGTGCCATGATTGGAATAGTGCAATTTCCCCCACAGTTTTCACGACACTTTTCTATAGGATGTTGTTTATAATATGTACATATTCCTTCTTATATATAACTTCTTGTATTATTATTATTATTATTATTATTATTATTATTATTATTATTATTATTACGTATGGAAATGGTTACTTTTATTTATTAGTGTTGTTGCACAATTGGCCAATAAACACCTTGAGGTTAGAATTTTTGCAGAATATACTGATTCCAGGCTCATCAGTAAAATCACTTCCTGCAAACTGGTTCTGGGGACAGACTGGTATCATTAGTGTCATTCCTCAGATGAACTGCCGCTGTATCATTCTTCTAAAAATAGCCTCTTGCTTTAATATTAATTGCAATAATCATCTGGCCAATGGGAGGCATAATTGAAATAAATCAAACCGGCTTTGTGTGCACTACTCTTGTTTGAGTTTTTGATGAGATGCTTTCAGTCTGAGAGAATTATAATTCTGGTGCTATTCACAGCATCGGTCGAGTTTGGATTTAGACAAATGTCCTCATACAGACTTCTCATGTTCAATCTTCACGGCAACATTCACTCCGCTGCCGATCATTGCCTTTTTTCTGCTTCTCTACGTTCCAACAGCAGCCAAAAACGCTTATCGACTTTAATGGATGTGATCTCTTCATCAATGGGTCAGAAAATACAAAAGATGCATTTGTGTTTTCCAGTCACACATTGCTGCACTTCTAAAAAGAAATTCATCACGCCACCTCAAAGCTTTTGGTCCCCTCTCCCAATAACATTCCATTCACTGACGGAATTCTATCAGAGTGAAAAATTATCGTATTCTCTCTGCTCGTATCTCTTAGCTCATGGCTTTACAGAATAAACCTTCTTTCGGTGCAGTGATGAGCTAACTGCAGCTAACTGCAGCTAACATGAGCTGAGAACATGTCAACTGTTGCTGACAGCAGCTAGCAGCAGGCTAACAGTACCTGACAACAGCTGATTCAGTTCAGGATTCAGGTTACAGACAAGTGGTGTTATTGTTGCTGTTCCTTAACAAGTGTTTACACACATACGCACCCACAAAACCTATGGCCCCTCTCTTTGTGACGTAAAACATCAAAGCCATCACCATGGCAATAAGCCACATGATCAACTTCGCTGTATAAAAGTCTGAAAATTCCTTGACTTAGGTCAGTTTATCTTAGGAACAGACGGCAGCAGACGGGATTACAGACACAAAGCCGAAAGCCTTTTGTCATCGACCTACAACAGAGCTACACCCTTTTGAATAAGAAGCCAGTGAGTCCACACTTTGCTGGTCTTTCACTGCACTCGAGCCATGGACAGAAGAAACAACCGCCAGCGCTTTGTGCGCCACATCTACGCTCAGCCACACGAACGTCGCGCCACTAACCGACACCTTGCTCAGGTCCAGTACAAACTGGACGAGGTCCGCGGGGAGCTGGTCACATGGCAGTCCATGTACGGCAAACTGGAGAAGCAGCATCTCCACACTGAGGCGGAGAATGAAAACCTCCGTAGGACTTTACACTTGGCCAATCTAAAGATCGTTCATCTGGAGAAAAGTCTGACTGCAAAGGAGGAGAAACTGAGTGAGGAGAGCAACAAGAACAAATGCGCTTCACCACAGGAAACATCTCTCCTTCAGAAACATCTCCAGGACACACAGACCATGTGTGGAAGAGAAAAAATAGATGTCCAGGCTAAATGGGAGGAGCAGACTGACATCCTGATGACGGACTGTCAGATGTACAAGACTGAGATCCAGCTCCTGCAGCTGGTTCAGGAGACTTTCTCCAACAAGATCCAGCAGCTGCAGAGCAGCCTGCAGATGGTTCAAGTTTCCTGCTCTCAGCATGTCGAGCAGCTGGAGGAGCAGCTCCAGACCAAAGAGTCTGACATCCTGACTCTTCAGGCTGAGAACCAGAGCTGGTCCATCAAATATGATGAAACATCATCTGAGTACTTGAAGAAGGTTCAGCTGCTGGAGGAGCAGCTCCAGACTAAAGATTCTCAGATTGTGACACTCAAGTCTGAAAAGAAGAACCGTTCGGTCAAAAATGATGGAAATTCATCAGAACCTATGAAGGAGGTCCAGGAGCTGGAAGAGGAGCAGCTCCAGAACAGAGAGTCCAACATCCTGATTCTTCTGGCTGAGAACCCAAACTGGCCCTTCAAAGATGATGAAGTATCATCAGAAGGATGGAAGAACGTACAGCAGCTGGAGGAACAGATCCAGAAGGAAGATTTCGACATCCAGACACTCAGGTCTGAGAACTTCAACTGGTCCGTGAAATATGATGAAAATTCATCAGAAGAATTGAAGGAGGTTCATCAGCTCGATGTGCAGCTCATGAACAAAGAGTTTCAGGTTTTAACACTTAGGTCTGATAACAAGAACTGGTCTGACACATCAGGTGAAGACTTGAAGAGGGCCCAGCAGCTGGAGGAGCAGAACAAAGATTGTGACGTCCAGACACGAGGGTCTGAGAAGCAGAGGTTGTCCAAGGAATACGATGAAACATCAGACCAGAAGCTCAAAGAGAATCAGCTGATGAAAGACATTCAAAGGCAAACAGATGGAGGCAAATGTCTCCAGACCAAAGTGTCTCAGCTGGAGGAGGAGCTGAGTCCGGACAGGGTGGAGGAAGAGACAGAGGAGGAGATAACAATAGAAGGAGAGGAGAAGGAGAAGAAGAAGAACATTAACTTCTCTGAGCAGATTGAACATTGGGAGGAGCAGCTCCAGACCAAAGAGTCCAAGTTCACCAGTCCTTATTCTCCACAACTGGAAGACGTGAGACGTGAGGACAGGGTGGAGGAAAAGACAGAGGAGAAACAGAAAGACAAACAAAGAAAGGAAAAATATAGAAAAAAAAAGAGGGGTGATGGAGAAGATAGCAGCAAGAAAGTAGGTGAAGAAAAAGAAGAAAGGAAGACCAGACAATGTCGAGCCATTGCTTTCATACTGTTCATATTCTATGCCTTCGTCGTATGGTTTATGTCCTTTTTGACCACGACCAAGAATTCCCTGATAGTAAGTTTCTATACCAGATTTTGACCTACAGATCTATTTAGAATGTCTAAATAGCCTCTGACACATCGATAAATGTGAACTGAATCCTTAACAAATGTCACAGAGAACAAGGAGGATGTATTTTTAAAAACATCTGTTACACAGTACCATGTCCTGTTTAACATGAGACATGAAAACATACGAGCCATAATGAGTAGTGGACATTTGACCATTTGAAATGTAACCATGTCTAACCAGTGCATCCATTGAACCATGTCCTCACTGGTATGTCATCAGGACTCATAATTATTACTACTTAGAACATGTACCGTATATGAATGAACACGATAGGAGTTTCTCCTGGGAGACCAATAAAGTATCTGTCGAAGAATAAAGTACTTATCATGAACGAGTCTCTGCATTCCAAACAGTGTTAGTAGAGTTTTCTTCCACGTTCTCCAGATCACCATCAACCTCCTCACATTGGAGGACCAGATTCTTGGTGTCATAACGGTCTTCACCGAACTGGCAGCTCAGGTTCCTTCATAAAGATATGACCACCACCATTGCCCTCCCAGCCAACCCTCTGGATGACTTCTGCTCCCTTCGTGCACCATAGATCATCACTCCTATGCTGCTTTACTATTCCCCCCTTGTCCCTTCAAAGTCCAGTAGGTCTGAACAAATGTGGTGGGAACACAGTTCCCCTGATGGTGTCCAGGTTCCCCTTGAACTCTTGTCACCACTGTCCCCCAAAAGGGACACACCTCCTTCACTGGAAGATCGAAAAACCCATCCAAACAGAAACGTGTCAAATTTGACTTGACAGCGCCTCGGTATACAAAAATATGTGGCACCTGAACAACAGTAATTTTACAGTTACATTTTTTTTTTAATTTGAGGTCACTTTAGGAAAAGTCATCAAAAACAAGCAGCATCTGTACAGTTTCCATCTTTACGTTTCCATTGGTACAATGACCAAGAGAGTCGAAGCGTGTTATGAACTCAGTGCTTTTCGCGGAGGTAAACGACTGCTCTGCTGCTGCTACTTCATAAACCCGAGCAGAGGAAGTGATGACGAACATATATCATGGGCAGGGGGATCGGTGTCTGACCTCCTCACTCTGCAGAGACTCTAAAAGCTTTTAAAGAGCTGCTTGGTCCTCAAGTCAAGTCCTCAGCTGTGGCCGCTTCAGGAATGGGCCACAGGTTTTTGAACGCTTTGACCCTCAAAGTGATTTTCTTCCATCTCCAGGAAAATTTGATTACTCAGATAGGCACTTGTCAGCGTGCGGAGCTCTCTGGCAGCACGTTCCTGGTTGAAGGAGGTGAACGTCCTTCCCGCGCCCATTACATCACTTTTCCTCGTGGGTATTTGTCCTTGTTCTTGGTATGAATCCTTTCTCTGCTGCAGTTTTCTTTGCTTATGACCTAAAAAAGCCAGAATTCTATTCTTCACGTTTATTTAAAGGGATTTTTTTTTTTGTCTTTTTAGCCCTTTTTTCTTTTTTGTGACAAACTGCCTTTATCTGACTAGGTGCTTGTGAGCAAAGAAGAAGTTAGCCTCCTTTTTCATGGGTAATTAGCTTTCATTCAGGTGTTGCTGGAGCAGATTTCTTTTCATAGAAAGGAGAAAGGTATATTGGTTGGCACTAATGAGGTTCTCTCCTCAGTTGGAAAATATTTGAAAATATAGAGAGCTGTTGGTTTTATAGGCGCACACTCTGAATTTATTTCCTCCTCCGACCGAATGGAACTGAAAGTTATTGATAATGTTTGCACAGCGAACTTAAATATAACTCTGCTGTTGGAGCGTAAATAAAACTGATGACTTATGTGTAATACAGATGTTACACGTGTGTGTGTGTGTGTCTGTACGGAGGCTTTGGGGGGGCTGTTTTAAGTAGGACAGTAGAAATTGATGGCCGACTCTGAGCTGACCTATATAGCGGCAGAGACAAACTGGTTTCCTGGGCTCCGTGCTGAGCCAAGGAGCTCTGCAGAAAACGCAACCGAAGCAGACGTAATGTATGTCAGCGTACACATTTCATATAACGTGGACTAATCTCTTCCCTCAACGTGTAAATCGTATCTCTGCATCCTAGGACATGTGTTGTTTTTTTTTCCAGTAAAATTGAAAATCTGTCTTTTTTTGTATTAATTTTTTGTTTCATAACCTGCGTTCAAATGTCCATTTTCTGTTTGCAGTTTGCACAAATCAAAATAATTTACAGAGGTAATTGTGTGACCAGTAACCCAGGACAAGAGATTATAAACCCACCGGGGTACCGCACCATGGTAAAGGTGCCGAAATCAAATTCCATCCATTTAGAAAAACACGCTTTCTATTTTTTCTTCTTAATGTATTATTATCTTGTTTTGCTGTGTGTGTCATTTCTTCAGTAATCAGACAAGCTCTCAGCGTCGCAGCTTTTTAAAGATCTTCATGCTGCTGAAACCAACTGGATGTTTTGAAGGCAACTCTTGGACCACCCGACGTGCTCATGCTGCCTCCTACATGCAATCATCACCTTTATGCTGCCATCAGTTCATTGTTCACACTGCAGACCAAATCCACATGTCAGCCCTACGGGGTATTTGCACACCTACACAGACTGTTCTGTTGCATTTGACATATTTGTGTTTATGACATTGGCTTAAAGTAACAGTAGACACATCACACACGTCTGTCCACTTCATCTATACACCTGCCTCGTTTTCACTCGTGTTTTTGAACATTAAAATCTATTTAAACTCGTGAAGCGAATCAATTAAATGTAAAAACAAATGAATCACAAATATGACTAATTAATCACACAACTTGTGAACTTGTAATTAACAACAACATTGACATTTAACATGGAAATTGTGTTTACTGTTTTCCTGGGGGGCAATGGCAAGCCGAGTCCCTCGACAGAGTTCACAGGTTGACAGTTCGTTGCTGTCCAGCTAGCATTGGCCTCTGTAACTTTGTCGTTAGTTTTCCTGGACAGCAGCTGGGGAACTGGATAGTTCAATTCAGCTTTGCAAGGTGCACATAGAACTTCATTATTTTCCAATGAACCATCTGGAAATTGTGTAATGTAAAATTCATCCTCTTCATCCATTTAGTAGTATATACTCCTGGAGTGTACATCAACAGGACTATTAGTCACTGGAAGCGGAAACGGTGGAGGAGTCAGGGCATTTGTTTTTTGTTTTGTTCTTTTCCCAAATGTGTTAAACTGAAAGTAATACTGCAAAAAATACATCAATCATTATCCATAATAGCAATAAAAAATGTTGCAGGGAAAAAAAATCCCTCATTGACCCAAAAGCTATTTGTTTCAGAGTTGGAGTCTCAACTTGTGAATCTGAACTTAACCAGCTGCTTTAAAACTCATCTTAACTCAGCTCAGCTTTATTTGTACAGTAGCACACTTTAAGATACGGATGAACCAAAGTCAGGAATAAAAGAAACATTTATAACAGCATCAGACATGAAAAAAAGAAACAAGAAAAGCAGATCAATAATAAATCCTAAAACGGTTTGAAGCCTCAGACTGGGTTGAAAGCTGAAGACTTGGTTGGGAAAAAGTTGGTTTTATGGACAATGAACGGGTCTGTCCGATGTGCAAAGGAAGGTCATTGCAGAGTTTTGGAGCTCTGTCTTGTCTGAATCAAAGCTTTGTCATGCAGCTGGTGAGCTGACCTGAGGTACCGAGCTGCAGCGTGGGGTGAAGCTGCTCTCAGAGGCATGGTCATGTGCTGGTGGATGTTGTGTACAGCTGGAGGATGTAATTTAGACTAAATGGGTATTTATAGAAGGGAGAAATGCATTGACTCAGTACTTAGCAGTATGAATATGTGTGCGTGCTGAAGCGCTTCACATTCTGAAGTTCCACATCAACAATTTGAAGTGCATTTATGCAGAAAGTCGATTTTTGAAAGTTCTACTCTGGGCTTAACTTTCCCTCAGTTCTTGTTCTTGTGCTCAACACGTCCTGTGCTGTTAGAGAGTTCACAGCGTTAACTGTATTAAACTGGGGATTAACGCTCGGGGCTGTGGATCTCTAGTAATTGCAGACGGAAATGCTGATCAAAGGTATCAAACTGCCGTGGGTGTTCGCTGCCTCTGTCTGCTGCTCGTTGGAACATGGAGCTGGAACTCAGAGCACACAGACTGGCAGCGCAGGAGCTTTCTGTAGACTTAACTCCGGATTCAGCAGGTGAACGTTTGATCGTGTGTAATTACGGCAAGCTAACCAGTTTGGGAAAGTTGAGGAGGAGCAGCTGTAGCTTGAGGTGTGTCGCACCTAAGCTGAATTACACAGGTTTGTGTAAGAACGAGAAGAGAGGAGCGGTCAAAGGGCCTCTGGTGAATATTCATTCACAAATATGGGTATGTGATTCTCTTCTTTGAAACGTACTTCTATTAGATTCATACCATGTTATAACACAGTTGTCTGCAGTGACATGAAAGGAACCAGCTGTATCAGTGCATTGATGGGTGCACTGGACGTCTGTGGAGGGAGGTGAAGGTTGTACAGAGGAGACACTGGACTGTTGGGGAGTGGGGGGGGGGGGGGGGGGGGGGGGGGGGACAG